>NW_023612357.1:0-194134 GCF_013339725.1 Rhipicephalus microplus
CGGCGGACCTGCTACGAGCATGCGGCCTCACAAGTGATTTCTCTGCTTTATGCAGGTTATATATTACTCTACGTCATTTAAGAGCAATTACCGCTGCCTTTTTTTCCTGCCATATGTCGGGTTTCCGTGACGAACGACACCGTGTTGAACACGAACGGGAAAACGCCCCTACTCTTTATTAACTCTGAAAAAACATGTGCCTGTATGGCACGCATTCGCAGGGCGTTGCCCCAGTAGGGGCGGCATGGCACAACGTAAACATGATAACAGCTGAACAATTTCGCCACATTTCCCCTTTCATACAAAACAACTGTAAAAACACCGTAAAAAGGATTTCTTATTGCATTCAGACTAACCGAACAGAACGAAAAGAGCCACACACCAGTCAAAAGTTACCTGCACACACAAGTCCAAAAGTTACCTACAGCACTACATTCAGAATTACCATAACGGTCTGGTTTTTTTACACTTCTACTGAATCGAGTGGCATATTCGCCTGGAATCCATGGCAGTTGAACATTGCTGCGATCGTCTGTGCGATTGCCGGGGGGAGCTTGGGAGTTGGGCTGGCTGCTAGCAATGAACAATGAACTTTCCAGGCCAGGGGGGAAGTCGTACGACGCGCCCTAGGATTCTGGGACTCTGCTTGGTGCTTGCTTGACTAGCAATTTCCTGATGCGTTGGATCTGGAGGCCGCTTTTCAAACCAACAACATACGACCGCGGCCGTTTAGCGCGCCGACAGATGACGCCTTCCCGTCTGCAGTTCTTAACCCAGACACTGTCCCCGGGTGCCAATGTTACAAGGTGGCGGACAACGTGGCGGCGATCGTAATTTTGTCTCTGCTTGTCCCGGACAGCCGAATCCTTTTCCCGCACCTCTTTCAGGTTGGGAGTCTTTGAAATCAACTTGTCTGGATGGAGGGACAGGTATGAAGCTGCCGTCCCATGAACAGCTCCGCTGGTGTTCTGCCTAGTAGTCCCGGGGTGTCTCTGTAGGCTAACAGAGCCAACTAGGGATCATGAGACGAAAAGATTTGCTCTTCGACTGTTTTCATCATTTGCTCTATTTCACCATTTGCCTGTGGGTACCTCGGGCTACACGTCATCTTCTGGAATCCATAAGCCCTCGCGAACGCCTTAAATTGCTCACTAACAAATTGAGCCCCATTTTCCATTACCAGCACATCCGGAATGCCGTGCCTTTCAAATACATCTTTGATGTGACCAACAACGCTGGTGCTGGTAAGAGATGTCAGCAAACACAACTCAGGAAAGGGCGATAGATAGTACACTAAAACAAGTAGTTGCGGCCATAGAGGTGGAAGATATCTGCTGCGACCCTTTGCCACGGGCGATTAGGTGTCTGGGTTGGGATCATAGGTTCACTCGGCTGGTCTAGAAACTATGAACAAATGCTGCAATCGCCAACCACGGTAGCAAGCTTAGAGCTTAAACCAGGCCACCAAACGGATTCTCTTGCTCTCGCCCTGCACCTCATGATACCCTGATGGCCTTCGTGAAGCAAGCTTAACATTCTATTCCGGAGTGAGTGCGGCACAACGAGGCGCGTGCCATGTATGAGCGCTCCTTTGCAGATGCTCAGAGCTGCAAGATCCTGCCAATATGGCCTAAATACGCTTGGCATCGAAGCTGGTCTCGGCGATCCTTCACGAAGATAACGGCACAACATACGGCAGGTCTCGTCCTTTGCCTGTTTTCCGGCCACCAGTCAAAACTGGTCCGACTCGCCCAACTCTGACAACACCCCAGAAACAAACAAGTTGACCTCCACTACCGAAAGGACGCCCTTACTGTTTTGCTGTCGCATTGGCGCTCTAGAAATACTACATAGGTCGCTATCTTAGTATGTGTATACTGCATGAGTTATAATTGGAACTGCAATTAGTTTTTGCCTCCCAATATGTCTGAACACCAACGTACTCGAAGAATGCTACGTCACGCAAATTCCTAGAAATAGAGTTGACGATTATTTTAAAACACAAAAGCTCCGCTACACAGCACTCAATAAAGAGTTCACTATTCGATCTCATAATTTGCTAGTAGTCTTTATGTGCTAACCATCATCTTTCTGTGTAGCGCTCGAACTATATGGTTTCCATAAGTTTTGTTCAATGGTACTCCTAGCGCTAAATATAGTAAAAGCTGCACAAAGCTTCGATCACCCGGTATATACGTCAAACTCGGGAGAGACATCCTGAGTGCAACATATGAGCTTAGCAATCAGACATGATGTTAAATAATTAGGTAGTTTTGCGCGTTGTTTGCTTTATTTGTAATAAAGAATGTATCACCGATAGCTTCTTGTAAAGTTTGTTTTTATGCGTTCACAGTCAAGGCCGTTAAACATTGCACCATCTTCCGCTGAAGAGAGCCATGTTTAAATGTAAATAGCTGGCGCTAACGCTTACACTGGCGGTGGCGTTGACGCTGGTGCTCATCACGGCGTGTCGCAGAAGAGAAATCAGGACAGGCGTAAACACGCACTGGTGGACCGCTGTGTCCCATTAAAACATGCCAATCGCTGATAACGCGCAATCAGAAAGAGGTGACGCCGATCGGGCACAGAGACTGGCAGTCAGTTTTTGGTTAACTTGTACGCTGCGAACCTTTATTGTCAACAAAGCACAGGAATTCTCTCAGTAGGCTTATACCTCGGAGGTCAAGGTTCAGTGTCTATATCTACTGGTTGGCTGGTGAACGAATGTGCAGTGTGAGTAGTGGGTTTTTCAACCAAGAAACTTGCTAACAGGCGCTGCCAGCGTCATCGTTTAGGGGCAAGAGAGGGTGGAGCTTACGGGAGAAGAAATAGAGAGAAAGGTATCGCATGTGGACACGGGATCGTGTCACGGGATCGGTGGACACGGGATCGGTGCTTCTGTACAAGCACTGAATCGCTTCCCTTTTGCAATGCAGGTTCAGCTGGCATTCCTCGTGCCCTTCTTATAAAGTGCATCCTTAGGCGTGATATGCACTCCTTCATTACCCTCGACGCTGGAACATCTAGGCGTCGGCGCGTCTGACGTGGTGATCTTTTCGCCTCGTGATTTCGCGCCCATGCCTACCCTGCCTATTCTTGATGAACTCGTCTTCAAGCAACCCCCCGGATCGACAGCAGCATCAACTTCAACCAAGTGTTTAAGAAGCCAGCGCAGCCCAAACCAATTCAGTGGACACGGGATCGGTGCTTCTGTACAAGCACTGAATCGCTTCCCTTTTGCAATGCAGGTTCAGCTGGCATTCCTCGTGCCCTTCTTATCAAGTGCATCCTTAGGCGTGATATGCGCTCCTTCATTACCCTCGACGCTGGAACATCTAGGCGTCGGCGCGTCTGACGTGGTGATCTTTTCGCCTCGTGATTTCGCGCCCATGCCTACCCTGCCTATTCTTGATGAACTCGTCTTCAAGCAACCCCCTGGATCGACAGCAGCATCAACTTCAACCAAGTGTTTAAGAAGCCAGCGCAGCCCAAACCAATTCAGTGGACACGGGATCGGTGCTTCTGTACAAGCACTGAATCGCTTCCCTTTTGCAATGCAGGTGTGTGCAAACGTTTCTTTATATGCAAAAAAAATAACAACCTCTGCTTAATACTGGTCCCGTGTCCACGGGTGTTGTGTGAAGTGTTTTGTGAATGTTTTTTCATACCTTTTTGCTTCTACGCGCTGGCGATGTTGAGAGCAACCCCGGGCCCCCTACCAAGCGTTCGGACACGCTCGGTGACATAGCATCCTTACCCGCAGATCCCGCGGAACAGATGAGGGTCATTTTCCAAATGCTCAAAGATGTTCACACCCGCTCACTGGAAAGTTCGAAGGTACAGACCGAATTAGCAGCTGATGTTAAAGCAATTAAATCTGGACAGAAATCCATCGAAACCAAGATCACTGCTATTCAGAACCGGCTTGAAGTACTGGAGGAAAATTATAAAAAACTAGAAGAACTTACCCAGGACGTTAGTAGCATCCATACTCAGACAGATCAGCTTTCCGCTCAGGTATGCTCATTGCAAACACGCGTGCAGGATCACGATGACAGACTGCGACGCAACAACCTCATTTTCTACGGCATCCCAGATTCTGAAGAAACCTGGGCAATGACAGAGGAAAAAGTTATTTCCACTCTCAATTGCCACCTTTCTTCTCCCCTTTCCTCTGATGCCATTGAACGCGCGCATCGCTTGGGTACCTTCAGCCAGGGCAAATGTCGCCCAATCATAGTTAAATGCCTATCCTATAAAACAAAAGAGGCGTTACTTGCGACACATATACACCTAAAGAAACATAACATCACTGTAGCAGAGGATTTTTCACCCGCTACACGTGCAGCTCGGAAAAACTACTTGATTTTGCCAAGAGTCAACCAGGCCCCGTCAAGCATAAACTCAGCTACAACAAGCTGCTTCTGAACCAAAAATGCTACATGTACGACCCAAACAGTGATGCAATCATCAACATTCCAAATCGTAGTACACAAACCATTGCCCCGCCTGCAACTTCCAAGCCCTAGGAAAGCGCGAGGGGCAGTGGTCATGTGACTGTAGCTTCCATATCGGTCCTGTTTACTAATATCAGAAGTGTTCTTAACAAGTATAACTCTCTATCATCAGCGATCGACACATGCTCCGCTAAAATTATCGCGTTAACTCAAACTTGGCTCTGCGGGCAAGTGTGCGACTGCGAGATATTTTTAAACGCTCATCGCTTCTCACTTTTTCGTCGCGACCGTGGCACACAGAGAGGCGGTGGCGTACTTCTGGCTATTTCCAGCGATATCCCATCATCATCTGTACACGTTCATACTAATCTAGAAATGATATGGGCTGTGGTAACGCTTAGTCACCAGAATGTAGTCATCGGGGTATGCTACCGCCCACCCTCACCCTCGCCTACATTCAGTAGCGAACTTCAAGATGCCATAAACGTTGTTAGTATGCGTTTCCCTACATCGCCGTTGCTCTTGCTGGGTGATTTCAATTTTCCCAACATAACCTGGAATTCCCATTCCCCTTTAATATTTCCGCTTTCGTCCCAAGCTCGCGAATTTTTAGACGTTTGCTCGGTATTTTCCTTACAGCAAATGTGTACACAAGCAACCAGAATAGTAGCTCACGCTGCAAACACATTAGACTTAATTCTAACAAACAGTTCCGATATAATATCGCCCATAACGTACCTTCCGGGTCTTAGCGATCATTTGCTTCTACATTTTTCCATTAACTTAGCCCACCCGAAAACAAAGAAAAAGAAGAAAATCATTCGTGACTATAACAGAGGTGACTTTGAGGCAATCAACAATGACCTTTCTACCTTCACTGATCTTTTTCTTGACGGTTTTGACGATCGCAGTGTACAAACTAATTGGAATATGTTTTCAGATAAAATAATTCAACTCACTGAACAGTACATCCCACACCGCAGTGTAACCAACAACTCAAATGCACCCTGGTACAACAGCCATATCCGGCGTTTGTCAAACAGGAAAAAGCGTTTCTTTCGCGCCGCAAAACTTCGCCTCCTAATGAACGTTGGGCTTTATATGCAACAGCGTCTACGTTGTACATTCAAGCCCTTCGAGATGCAAAAAAACATTTTCATTCCCATGTACTACCTTCCATGTTAACCACAAATGTTAAGAAATTCTGGCGAACTTTTAATCCCTCAACCGATGACGCTATCACACTGACCGATTCCTCTGGCGACCCCATTTCATGTGATATTTGTGCCTCAGTTTTTAACCGTACATTTGCTGAGAACTTTTCTGCCCATTCTGCTGTTAATAACCCCACAACAAACAGCCATACCTTTGAAAGTATGCCACCTATACTAATCAGTACACTTGGTGTTCTTGAGCTCATTGGTGGACTTAGCCTTCATTCAGCTCCCGGCTGTGATAATATTAGTAACAAGTTCTTGAAAAACACTTCGGCCTACGCTGCGTTAATGTTAACTAAACTTTTTCAACAGTCTCTTGATCAGTCCATTCTTCCAAATGAGTGGAAAATTGGGAAGGTCATTCCAATTCACAAGTCTGGAAGCAAGACATCTCCACTTAACTATCGCCCCATTTCCTTAACCAGCACATGTTGTAAAATGTTTGAGCATATTATTTTCACTAACCTTGTCGGTTTTCTAGAATCCAACTCTTTTTTCTGTTCAGCACAACACAGTTTTAGAAAACATTACTCATGTGAAACTCAGCTAATAACCTTTACTCATGCGCTACATCAAGTACTAGATCGATCATCGATCATTGACTGCATATTTTTAGATTTTTCTAAGGCATTCGACAAGGTTTGTCATAAATTGCTACTGCTTAAACTAAACACGCTTAATATTGGTATTAATTTACTGAAATGGATTGAGTGCTTCCTTTTAAACCGCTCACAATTTGTTTCTTTTAATGGCTTTAACTCAGAGTTTACAGATGTCTATTCGGGAGTTCCTCAAGGTTCAGTCCTTGGGCCTTTATTATTCCTAATTTATATTAATGATCTTCCTTCCGTTGTTAACTCTAATATTCTCCTATTCGCGGATGACTGTGTTGTTTTTAGAGAGATAATGAACTCTAATGATGTTGCCTCACTTCAGTCTGATCTTGGCGCAATCGCAGACTGGTGCAGTGAATGGCTAATGCAACTAAATATTAATAAATGTAAAGTCATGCGTGTTTCCAGAAAATCTTTCGTCCACCACCATACCACATTGATAACATTCATTTAGAATCAGTAACTTCATATAAATACCTCGGTGTTTACATTACTGCAAACCTAAACTGGTCTGCTCATATCGAGCACTTAATTAACAAAGCTAACCGCATGTTAGGCTATCTTCGTCGAAATTTTTATCACGTTCCTTCCTCCTTGAAACTCCTGCTCTATAAAACACTAATCCAATCGAAATTAGAGTATGCCACATCGGTGTGGGATCCCACCCATATCAACTTAATTACTGCTCTAGAGATGGTTCAGAACAACTCTGTACGTTTCATTCGCGCTAATTACAGTCGCACCGCCAGCATAACTTCTATGAAATCAGACCTTTCCCTCCCATCATTATCACTGCGCAGAAAAGTGTCACGCATTGCTTTGTTTCATAAAATGTATCATCATCCTGATCTGCGCGATCGACTCATCCCTCAACCATCTTATGTATCCCATCGCACTGATCATCGTCACAAAGTGGATTCGCTTCATGTAATACTGAGTACTTTTATCAATCATTTCTACCACGAACGTCTCGCGATTGGAATGACCTTCCTGCTGACATTGTAAACATTAATAACTGTAAACATTTTCGCAATTCTGTAGCTAATATTGTATACTCAGGCTCTTTCTAACTTATAGTGCGTCTCTATTGTACTTGCATATTTTGTTCCTTTTATTTTGTTACCTTTTTGTGCTTTTACCACTCCCCCTCTGTAATGCCTCTGGCCCTGAGGGGTATAATAAAATGAAATGAAATGAAATGAAATGTGCAGTAAGGGTGCTCAGACGCACACGGGATTGAGCTCGACCAAAAGAAGCTCTGGATCTAAAAACATAAGACGTCCTTGCAGCTTATGTTACCTCGGTACAAAAACCGAAGATCCGTATCTGAAGTACCAGACACGAATTCATAAAACCTCTCGGGCAAGTGAAGTCCCCACGAACTACACTAGAAAAAGTTACAACGATAGATACGTGGGGTTTCACGTTTCCAAACCACCACATGGTTATGAGAGACGCCGTAGTGAAGTGCTCCACAAACTCCGACCACCTGGGGTTCTTTACCGTGCAGCCAAACGCGAGCACACGGGCATATAGCATTTTCGCCTCCATCAAAAATGCAGCAGCCGCCACTGAGATTCAATCCCGCGACCTGCGCGTTAGCAGCCGAGTACTTTAGTCACTAGACAACCGTGGCGGGGCAAATGTTACAACTGTTATACGAATTAATACGGGTGAAAACTTTGCCAGAAAGTCGACTACTGGCACAAAAGCACCAATGGCTATGACCCTGCGCATGAGAGCTTTTGCTGCTTTTGTGTCGGAAGAGCTAATATTAAATAATAAATTATATCAGCTCGCTGGCAAAAAAAACATTTGAAGTATAATGAGGATCTACAACACTAGGCCTTGTTTTTTAGGGCCTAGCGTGAAAACTCAATATACATAGCACTGGTATTTGCACCTTAGACCGTTGCACACATCAAAGAAGCTGCCACCGCACACTGAGGTGGCGGTGACACATGTATTGTTGCTTAGACATGATCTTCCGGCAAAATATTACAGAAGGGAAATTCACTTGTGAAGCAAGCGAAGAAAAAAAACTAAAAAGCATTTCGCAAAAATCAATGATATATATAGGCGCTTTCTAGGTGACCTGCTTTTCTTGGTTTTTTTTTAACCTCACCTCGCTTATGCAACGCATATTCCTGGTGCACATGTTTGCACACGTGTTGCCCTCTTGGGGTCAATAAATGAACGTCTGTTCGCTCTGGTGCTTCAAATAGATTCTTCCTTTCAAAAAAAAACACTGGAAAGAAAGTGAGTCTATCGAAGGTTTTGGTGGCAGGTTATGAACGTGACCTGCGCTCAAACAACCAAATAAAACAATAACACAAACATGAAGCCTCTCAATACTTAGGATCCTCAAAGTAAAAAAAAACAGGGGTTGTTAAAGCAAAGCACGAACCAGTTGAAAGCGGATTAACAAACAAAGAATCAATTGCAAGCGTGGAAAAAGTCACCCAATGTGACAACCACTGGCAACACGGCGCCGGTGTATGTTGTCATCGTGGTTGCGCAGCATGGCCTGCGATGCGTGTCGCCTGCCGTACGCTGCTTTTCAAAGCCATGCCTTGCGCAAGCACAACCTGGAAATCAATAGCACTACCGTGCTCTCCAAACAGAAGCATCGAATTCCCGAGCGTGCTCCCGTACAAGGAGCTGCACTAACTTACCAAGGAGTCATAGTTTACCTCATTCGCTAAATCTCATCGTTGTAATTAGTCACTATAACCCTGAAAATCTCCCAACTGTTACAGAAGTTGTGTTAACTTGATCACGCATACTATTATAGCACGACGTGGCCTGGCACCTGAACCAAGAAATTGCCTGGTACGCGTGACTGTGCGGCCTCGAAGACTTATCTAGAATGATCGCTGCTTAAGGCAAAACGTCATAGAAGTACCTAACGTATCTGCGTGACAGATTTTTCGTTATTTTTTGCACGCATAATAGAAGGTGGTGACAATCAGTGGTCGAATACGCTACAATACTGAGCCATTCGATGAAGCGCATTTTAAGATAGACCTCAATATAAATATGACGGCTTGTCCAGTGACGATTCTATAAACTGCACAGCAAAATAGTAGCACTCAAAGAGAACTTCCAAACTTATTTTGATTCTAGCGGATACGCATGCTGTGTTTCAGAAAAGTGCAGAATTGGATAAGAGGGCTCCAGATTAGCTTCTCAGTTTGTATTCATGAAAACAAGACACTTGCCATATGGGGTTGTTACTTATTATAAAATATGTTTATAAAAACAAGAAAAAGGTGTAGAGATGGCAGATTCTACGGACAATGAGAATCGAGGATATACGAAGCACAAATGAGGAAGGTTGATATGTCACTTTAAATTCAGCACAACGTTACGAGGTGGAGGTAAATGATGCCACACAAGACTTCCGTGTCATGGTTATTATGTTTGAATGTGTCGTTTACCTTCGTAACTTACTCACGTCACGTGATACCAAATTTAGTAAACTTGAGCCTAGTTCCTCATTCATTGACGAAATGTTACACCAAATTTGGTATAGGTTGAGCTAGTGAAATGGCCGCGAGCGCATCATAAAGGGCCCAATATACTGCAACGTAACGTCGACGTGCGCGAACGTTGCCCACAACGATTCTAGGTTAGCAAAACGCGAGCACTCTATAGTGTGGCGCCAGGAGCACCCACCGCGACCAGTGTCTGTTGGCGCGGCCGGATGGCAACCGGCGCGAAATGCGACGTGCTGCATTTTGATCCGATGCGTTACCCAGACAGCACTACGTCTGCCTGTTTTCGTGAAGGAGGTACGCCGCACGCGCTGAAGCGCACATGCGTCAAAGGAGCGCAGTGCGGCGCACACCTGCAAGTAAATGGCAGAACCGGCGCCGTGGAAACGTCGGCATGACGCGACGAAACGAACGCCGAAATGTACTGACGCCTTGACTGTGGCATGTCGTCATGTTCTCACATGGCACGCCCCTCAAGGCTATCATGTTTGCACCAGTCACAATCCTTCATCATCCATTGACGTTACGTAACACCAAACTTGGCATATGTGAAGCTAGCAAAACGGCCGCAAGCGCATCATGAAAGTGGCATGTAGCCATGTTGTTACATGACACGCATGTCATGATTATATTGTTGGATGTGTCATTTACCAACGTCTTGCATTCGCGTCACGTAATACCGACTTTGATATATGTGAAGTTAGCGAAACAGCCACGACAGCATCATGAGCGTAGCACGTATTCATGTTGTTACATGACACGCATATCATGATTATCATAATTGCAGGGGTCACATACTTTTGTCATTCATTCACGTGCCATAATACCAAATTGGTGTATGTGACGCTAAAAAAACAGCCGCGAGCGCATCATGAACGTGGCATGTAGTCATGTTGTCACATGACAACAATGTCATGATTTTCATGTTAGGTTCTGTCGCTTGTGTTTGCCATAGAATCATGCCATCCCACACCAGTTTTCCAACATGTCATGTGAAAAAACCAGCGCAAGAGCAGCAGAAACATGAAATGTAAATCGTGACATTCATGACATACATTTTATGAAATTCATGTTATGACTAATATAAATATGCACGTAATATAGTGATGTTATGCGATACCAAGTTTGGTATTGATACCATTATCTGAACAGCCAGGAGAGAGAAACGTCGTAGGTGGCTGGATAGATAGATAGATAGATAGATAGATAGATACGCTCAATGTCACCGAAGTTCGCTAAAAATTCTTCGCACTTAAAACAAAGAGAATTCAGAGATATCAACCGGGTGTGAAGCCTGAAGCTTGTTCAGCTACTTTAGAAAACTTCCTCAAGAAAAAACGTTAGAAATTTTCGACTACTAGCTCTCCCTTTTTGAATAGGCCCCGAAACCATGGTGAACGAATGTTTATTGATACCTGCTACGTTATTATGCACAGCATGCACAATGGAGTGAGGGAAAGCGAAGAACAAGATCGACACAAGACATAGTAATGAATGTTTGGCTTTGACGTCCGAAAACAACGACACGGCTATCGCAGACGCCGCAGTGCAGGGCTCTAGAAATAATGGCTGCGCGTGGTCTATCAACTTGCAGGTAAATGTAAGCACACGAACCTCGAGCGTTTTCACCTTCATCAAAAGGCGGCCATCACAGGCAGAATTTGATCCTGTGACGTGCGGTTCTACCGATGAGCACCATACCACTCAACTACCACGACGACTAAAGTATAACACGTAAGAAAGAACAAGTATAGTTGACCTAGCTAACGCTTTTATCGGTTCGATGCATGTAGGTGGAAAGATTGAGGTGCGCTCAACTCTCAGCGGTCTCTATTGTCCTTGGTAGTACGAAGCCTCTGCAGGGAGCACTTGTTCTTGGCCGCCCACACAGCTCGACACGTGTAAAGGTGCCGTGAAACAGTGCCGAAGGAAAAAAATTGGGACAGAATGGTGGTTGCTTGCTGTGGGACAATCATAGCAGAATGGTAGACAATGAGGTGGTAGAAGACAAACAAACTCTACGATGGTGGAGAACGAAAAGGCCCCGGATGTACAAGATTCATTTCTATCGGGTGGCGCTTTTTTTTGTGGTGGGAAGCATGAGATACAACGTGGCGACAAAAAACAGATAGGATGAAGGTATACGAAGGGAAAAGGTGATTCGTGTCCGAGTCAAAAAAGAAGAAAAGTGTAGGAAACAGCGGAAACCACGAGGCGAGCATTCGGCGTCATAGATTCAGCAATGGCATGAAGCGTGTTTGCCTTCTGTCAAGAATGACAAGATGAAGAAAAGAGGAAGAGAAAGAAGTTGTATTGAATAGGTAATTTAACATGCTGGAATGAGGAAGAAGAAGAGGAAAAAAGAAGAGGGCGCGAGGTGAGTGAGGAACGTGAGAGCCGGGACGTGGCGTTCGAGGGGCGAAGGGCTGCGGAAGTTCGGACTGGGTCTCACTCCAGGCTCCCGCCCGAGCACCTGACTCGGTGAGCAGCGCAAGGAAGTACTGCTGCCCCTGGACGGCAGTTTCCCGCCCGAGCACCTGACTCGGCGAGCAGCTCACGGAGCAACCGCTGATCCTGGACGGCAGTTCTCGCCCGAGCACCTGACTTGGCGAGCAGCGCACAGAGCAACCGCTGATCCTGATCTGCAGTTTGCCGCCCGAGCACCGACCTCGGCGAGCAGCCCCGGAACCACTGCCGATCCTGGGCTGCAGTTTCCTGTCCGAGCACCGATTTGGGCGAGCAGCCCCGGAACAACCGCCGATCCTGGGCTGCAGTTTCCCGCCCGAGCACCGACCTCCGCGAGAAGCCCCGGAACCACCGCCGATCCTGGCCTGCAGTTTCCTGGCCGAGCACCGACCTCGGCGAGCAGCGCCGGAACCACCGCCGATCCTGGGCTGCAGTTTCCTGTCCGAGCACCGACCTCTGCGAGCAGCCCCGGAACCACCGCCGACGCTGGTCTGTAGTGTATCCCGCCCCAGCACCTGCCTCGGCGAAAAACCACTGGAGCTACCGCTGTAGTGGGTCTTCAACATCGTGGCCACCGTTGAGCACCGATATGGCGTTTCATCACGCCTATCGCCAATCACGCCATCTAAGAGATAGCATGATTGCGGAACAATTCCTGGCATCGTGTCACAAGGGAGTGGCAATATTCCTGAAGAAGCGGAACTTGAAGGCGGTGGCTGAGCTATCCGAACACGCCGATCATTATTCGGAAGCTCAAGGGCAAAGGAATCTAGGTAAAGCCTAAGATGAGCGAGGTTTCGAGAAGAAAGAACAAACCCGGAGCTAAGTTCATTGCTACCTCTGTGACAAGATTGGGCATAGAGCAGCAAATTGTGCCGCGGGTCGCACTCACAGTTCATCGTCGAAATGCAATCGGTGCGGAAAGTGTGGGCTTACAACAGAAACCTGTCGGGATCGGTCAGGAAATAAAACGGCTTGCATGGTTGCAGATGAAAGCTCTGCTGATGCGGACTGCGAAAAGCAACGTGAGCAGGAGGACAAGGATAACACAAGTGCTGTTACGACTTCTGTCAAGGCGGGAGAAGCCGAAGATACTATGCCAATGGTCATGGGATGTTGCACGGACGTAAAGTTTCGGTACTTTGAGACACGGGCTCCTACATTGTACTTGTAAGAGAATCTATGGTGCCAGAAACGGATATCACGGGTACAGCAAAGCCGGTTCGGTTGGCTGATGGAACAGTACGGCGGATGCCGGTTGCTAGGGTACTGATTATGTCGCCGTATTACTTCGGTTGGATTGAAGCCCGATGTGTCAAAGACCCTCTTTATGACGTGATTCTCGGTAATATGCCAGGGGTCAGAGGAGTTGACGATCCGCATTCCCTCTGGAGATTGCCATTACAACGTGCGCTGAGGGTGCGGAGTTCCAACCCCATAAGGTTATGGATAAACGTGATGAGAGATGTGTTGATCAGCATACCAGGGAAGATTCCGCCTATGCCGTGGAGAAAGCTACGAGGAACAAGAGTAAAAAGGAAAAGAAGGGCATCAAGGAGAACAACTCAGTAGCTGCCATGGACCTAAGTGCAGCAGAAATGGGGAGAATGCAGGAAGCGGACAGTGCGCTGCGACGATGTTTTGAGATTCAGGGCAAGTGGATCTATTGTAAGAGGAGTCGGGTCGTGCACAACTTTGAGAAGCTTTCAGGGCTGCTGTACACAATAGTCAAGACCCATGAGGGAGGAGAAAAGAGACAGTTAGCCGTGCCGGTGAGTTTACGAAGGGCTGTTCTAGACTTGGCACATGACACTATTATGGCTGGCCATCAGGGAGTAAGACAACTAGCAGGGTCGCTGAAGAGTTTTTTTCGCTGTGCATGCAAAGTGACAATAAAAGGTTTGTGCGAACTTGTGACACATGTCAGGGAACCACACCAAAAGGTTTGGTCTCGAAGGTACCTTTGAGGACTACGCTTATTATTGAGCATATTTTTAAAAGAGTCGCAGTGGACATTGTAGGACCTCTAAAATCAGGGTCCCACAGAGGAAACTCTGTGCCGACACATACCTAGTATCATTGTTTCATGGATGATGGGGGGTGACAGCGAAGTGTGACTGTGACTCACGAAGATGGATGTGCTTGTTAGTGTAGGCAAGTCCAGTGGTGCCACTGTGGATTTAGGTATGCCGTGCAGTGACGTGGTATGCCGTGAAGTGAAGTGTTGTGCGGTGAAGGGAAGTGCAGAGATGTGCCGTGAAGTGAAGTGCTGTGTCATGCAGGGACGTGTTGTGTTGTACAGTGAAGTGTATGGTGCTAGTGGGGACGACAGTTTTCGTGGAGCGAAAACTCAAAACATTGGGGGCCATTGTCAAGAATGACAAGATGAAGAAAAGAGGAAGAGAAAGAAGTTGTATTGAATAGGTAATTTAACATGCTGGAATGAGGAAGAAGAGAAAAAAGAAGAGGGCGCGAGGCGAGTGAGGAACGTGAGAGCCGGTACGTGGCGTTCGAGGGGCTAAGGGCTGCTGAAGTTCGGAGTGGGTCTTGCTCCAGGCTCCCGCCCGAGCACCTGACTCGGCGAGCAGCGCAAGGAAGTACTGCTGCCCCTGGACGGCAGTTTCCCGCCCGAGCACCTGACTCGGCGAGTAGCGCAAGGAAGTACTGCTGCCCCTGGACGGCAGTTTCCCGCTCGAGCATCTGACTCGGCGAGCAGCTCACGGAGCAACCGCTGATCCTGGACGACAGTTCTCTCCCGAGCACCTGACTCGGCGAGCAGCGCACAGAGCAACCGCTGATTCTGGGCTGCAGTTTCCCGCCCGAGCACCGACCTGGGTGAGCAGCCCCGGAACCACCACCGATTCTGGGCTGCAGTTTCCCGCCCGAGCACCGACCTCGGCGAGCAGCCCAGGAACCACCACCGACTCTGGTCAGCAGTGTGTCCCTTCCAGCACCTGCCTTGACGAGAAACCACTGGAGCTACCGCTGTAGTGGGTCTTCAACATCGTGGCCACCGTTGAGCACCGATCTGGCATTTCATCACGTTTGAGAGGGACTCCCAGTGGACCAGAGGCCACGCCGCAACTGTAAGCGCGATACTTAGAGAACGCCAACGGAATCGGACGTTGAAACGCGCGTCATTAAGACATCTCCTTTTTTGTGTTTTTCAACGTGTGCGTACTTGTGTTGTTGTTTCGTTTTTGTGGTTGTCATGGTAATGAAGTGATAGTTTTCGTTTCGTACCATCAGTCTCTATGGTTCATTTTGCAACACCCGACGAGCGAACCAGGCCTCAGCATATATTCGTGACACCTTCGAAACACGGAATGGTGAACGTGCCCAAACTAGAGTACCACACGGGTTTGCCTGGCCTGAAAGCCCGGGCCTGGCCGGGTAGGCATTGTTGGATCGGACTGGGCCAAGCTCGGGCGCATTAGGTTCGGGTTAAGGTTGAGCCTGGGCCTGAGTGAGGCCTGTTTTATGTGCAGGTTGTATAAACAGGACGTCTATTGCAACAGGTCCAATGTTATTTTAAAATTACAAAAAGGAGGCATCTGCGTGCTACCAGTGGCGTTACTTTTTACTTTTGCGGAAGACATCTTCAGAAGTGTACAAAGAATAAGTAGTAATGAAGGTAAAAATTTAAAATAATAAAATGTTTACACAATGTAACACAGTTAGCTTTCATTGAGGGCACTTTCAAACTGAACGATAGATAAGCTGTTAGGAGAGTTGGTTTCAGTTTCACCAGCTAAATTAGCCATATTTCATCGCTCCAAATTCATCATCAGTGGCCTCTTTTTAAAGTTTCGAAATGGCTATAGACCATTCGTATGAAAACCTTTGTTTCGCCCCTCTTTTGAACGGCTTTTTTCACTGGTGAAAAAGATAATTGTATTATTTCTGCATACCTTTTTTCAATTAACGTCTAAACATCTGAAGATGCCTCCTGTCAAGGTAAAGGGAACGCCACAGGTAGCACGACGATGCCTCTTCCTCAAGTTTTGTTATCATCCTGTTCCAGCGCGTTCAGCGCAAACCGCGCCTACGATGTTCGAAAAGCCTCGAGGCTGTAGTAGATCGTTTTGTTGACATAACGTCCACCTCATGAACATCACAAATTATTCTGGAACCAACATCGCCGATAGCGATAACACTAGATTTTACGATGCCAAGTGTATAAATGCCGACGGGCTTTTCCACTTGTCAGTTGATCGACGGCCGACGCTCTGCTTGCCGCTATCAGTAACAGCGTCTTGCTGTAATCTGACTTTTCTTTACCTGGCCACAAGTTAGGCACAAATAAACAATTTATTTTAGGACCTGCAGTCTACTCCCTTCGTCCACGTTGCGACCCCATGACATGATAACAATGATGATAACAAAAGTCGGGAAAATAACGTGGCAATATATAAATACATTGGACACATTTCTTGAAGTGTACTTTACAAGTCAATGTATCGGCATGTTTACGCTCTTTGAGTTTCCTTCTCTTTTTTTTGGAAGGGGTGGGGTCACATCACGAAGTGACCCAGGTTACGCAGGATGCCGTAGTTGAGGGCTTCGGCTGAGTTAGACAGTCTGGAGTGCATTCGCATGCACTGAAAACTGAAACTACAAGAAGTCTAGCAATTTTATCCGTCAGTATACGACTCGTGATTTCAAGAACCTCGTCGTATAAGTTTTTGCCAATATATTGAGTTAAAGACGCTCTTGCACGCGGTACGGCAAGATTTGCCAGAGGGTACTGTTGCAACAGCAACGGTACACACTGCCGAAGTTATGTAGTGTGTATAATATGTGTGCGCTTGTATCTAGGGGAACATATTTACTATGAAGGTACTCTTGTGTGCCCGCGCCACGTCTTTTAACGCCTGCGTTCTTTGTAGACTCGTGAACGCCACTCCTGAGTCATCAATATCTCAGAAGCTGCTGTTGGTGAACCTGAAGTTAAAAACGCGAAGTGACTCTTATGACGCATGCGCCAATATTTGCAAATGTTGCCTACTTTTTGGCTAGCAAGGCTGTCGCAAATATTTAGCACTTGGCAATTAGCCAAAAATACCAAGCCTATGCGCAAGGCACAGCACAGTCACAGCAAAAGCTAGAAGAGCGCCCTTTCAGAGTCTTTTCTAAGAAAAACACTCATCGGGTACCTGCTGCAAGATCCATTGAATAATGCCCACTACGGCATAATTAATAAAAACAATTTTATAGCAGGCCGGAATTCGATAAGCAATTTTCGTCATTCTTCTGAAGAGCGTCGTATCTGCCAGACACTTGCAAGGAACTTTTTGCCAATTATTCATAAAGTGGCTGGCGAACATGAGAAATTAGTCCTGAAGTTGGTATGCGCCCCAGTCTGCAAATTGCCGTCCTAGCACGTCCTTGCCCAAGAAGAAGTTCCGTCACTTCCTGGCGAGCATTGATATGTGAAGTTTAATGTCCCAAAACTACCACATGATTATGAGAGACGCAGTAGTGGAGGGCTCCGGAAATTTTGACCACGGGGGTTTTTTTAACATGCACCCAAATCTGAGCACACGGGATACATTTTCACCTCCACCGGAAATGCAGCTGCCGCAGCCGAGATTCTGTCCCGCGCCCAGCGGGTCAGCAGCCGAGTACCTTAGCCACTAGACCACAGCGGCGGGGTGTCCTGGCGAGCAGCCTTCTGCGAAAGCTGAGTAAGCACTCGGGGTTTTGTCTCAGGGTCAGGAGGATCTAAATAATAGAGTCAGTTAGACGAATCACAGTTTGTTTTGATAGCTGAGCTGATGTCGACAAATTTTCCAGTAGGTGGCCAGGGGCGGCATCCGCCTTGGTGGGCCTCTCTTCCACCTGATCAAATGCCACTTGAAGCGTTCTTTCGCGGTGGTGCAAACAGAATTCCTGTAGCTTTAGTGCCCCATCATGGAGGATTCATTTGGCTTACTAACCCGAAAGCGGTACAAGCTGAGTTCCGGTCGGTAACGAGCCACTGCCTTCACAGTACTGATGTTCGGCAGTTTGGCAAAGGTGGGATAATTTCTAGATCACCTGATCAAGCTTGTGTGCGTGATCTTCTGAAATTCTCCACATTTGCATCAATGAAAGTGAATGCTTTCAACCGCCACACTTTGCACGCAACAAGGACATTGTTCGCGGCGTAGATAATAGCTTCAGTCCAGAAGAGACACTCGACAAGCTTTTCGCCACTGGTACGTGATAGCTATATACCGGCGCAACAGAACAGTCGATAAACAATAGGTCCCCACTAAGTAGGTGATAGCCACATTTGCCGGTGTGTCATGCCCTTCAGAAATCAAAGTGTGTCCTTTGATTTTTGGAGTAGACCTACTTGCCTTACGTCCACTACAATGTCGCAACTTCTGGCGCTATTGTCATAGTATGGGAGGTTGCAAATCTGCTTTGCTTTGTTGCTCTTGTGGTGAGGGTCACTCCCCGGACGCTCGCTCTGCTCAAGTACTGAAGTGCTGCCTTCCAAAAAAAAACCAAGAGATACAAGTCTTAGAGATGATGGACAAAAGACGATGCTCACGCAGGAAGGCTTTTTCAGCGATAAAAGAAGGAGAACGTAGTTATGCTAGCGTAACTGTACGTCGCCAGGCAATGATTGAGCCGTTCGCAAGTAATCGCAGAATCGCTTGAGAAAGCTATGGCAAAACTCATGTAACGTGTCGTAGAGACTGCGTACGAATCCCAGGGTTAAAAGCGGCCCAACTGAGGCTATTTCCACAAGTGGATAGTGTGCCGACAGTGGGTCACCGCCAAGGAAATGTTCCCTCACAAATAGATGGTAATCAGAAGAAGACCTTCAATGGGGGTCCTAGTTCCAGCTTGTCAGCAAAGAGTGGTAGCTACTAGGAAACACAAATCTACTATGCAGATTTACTAGAATATGCTAGAATGGATGTTGACCCGCTTGCACGAAAATGAAGGGGGCTTCCGCTAAAGGCTTCCGATACCTGTGCTAATTATAAATCAAAGAAAGTTCTGCCCCAGGTCAAGGGTACAGCTAACATTTTGGAGGAAGCTGTAGCATCTGCAGCGTTTTTGTCACCGAAAGATAAATGAGAGGGCTGCAGTGGAACTGTCAATCTGTATTTGCTGCTTCTACTGATCTCAACATTTGAATTTCTCGGATTCATCCAGACGTCACCATATTACAACAAACTTGGTAATCTCCAGAGAAAATTTTCAGTCTGCGTAATTACCGACCATTACGGTTAGATCGTTTATCCAGAAGTTAGTGTTCTAGTCACTCTTCTGTCTAATAAATTCTGCTATAAAGCAAGGCTATTTTTCAGCTAATCTCTACAGAGAGTGAAATATTAGCAGTAGAACTAACTCTTCCAGGAGTTCTCAATTTTTTTCTGGTTAATGCATAATTTCCTTTGGGTGGGCTAAATACTCAGTCACTGCATTAAGTTCTAAACTCTAAAAAAAAGCTGTGCTGGCTCGAGATTTCAACTCTTAGCATATATCACGATGGTTTAGAACGGATCAGAATGAAAAACGTCTATGGGACTGGGCGGCATTCGTGAATTTCACCTGTCAACACTGGATGAATATAATTTTCACGGGGCTAGTCCCGATCGATGCTAGATGTAACGTTTTCAGGTACAGGATTTTTGGTGTTGTCCTGGGAGACTGTTGACACTGGTTTGATCAGCGACCGCATTCCGGTGATGTTTGAGATCCATGGGCCATAGTATAATGCACAGTGTCTCGTTCGTTCTTTCAATGATCACAATTGGTTTAAAATAAGTTTGTGGGCAAGTTTTACAGCCTTGGCTGAAAATTCAAGCAGCTCACGTAATGTTTGCGATATTCTAGTCTCTGCTCGTGAGAGGTCGGGCTTCATGATACAAAGAAGAGAAGACCCTACAGCTAATATTTCGAGGAATCACGAATCCTCGAGGGACTACTAAGACCGGAAAGCAGCTCGGAAGCAGGTCATGCGTAATCAGTCTCCTAGTATGGGGAACAACTACAAGTTTATTGTAACGAATTTTAAGCGAATTGTTGCGAAAGCAAAACATGATTATGATGTTTCCCATCTTGAGTTTCTTTCAAAATCGCAGAATGACGACGCATTGTTCCGGTATCTCACATCTATCAAATTGATTCAATGTCTCTTAAATGCAGGATAATTAGTACATACTACCCAAGAAATAGAAGATTTACTAGGTGCAATGGCCAGAGGTTTGGAGGCTAGAATTTTTAACTGCATTCATTCACCTCTTGTGAGGCAAGACACTCTAGAAAATACTGAAGATATATCATTGTCGGTCTTCTCGTCACTTTTAGCACGTTTATCAGCGGCAGCACCAGCTCTGATGGTATCACTACGAAGATGCTGAAAATCCTCTTAGATGTTGCTTCAATTGTGTTATTGTATACCCCAAATTATTGTAAAAACACTCTTGGACTTCTTCTGTGTGGAAGGTAGCTAAGTAGTGATACCCCTACTTAAAGAGAAGAACAAGGAACTTACTCTAGACAATATTCAGTCAATTTCGTGAACATCCTATTTTTTCCAATTGATTGAGAGACTATTACATGGTCAGATAACAAAATTTGTCACTGTTATAAATTATGAAGCCCCGGCCAATTTGGTTGTAGGAAAGGAATGTATAACTTATTTGCTCACGTTGATTTGGAGAGAAGAATCGAGCTAGCATGGCGACCAAAACAGCATGCAGCATTAGTTACACTGGATATCTCTAAAGCCTACGATAATGTCAAATATTGAATTTTACTAAAAAAGATGAGAGAAATTGACTTGCCTGCCTTTTTTTACTGCGTGTACGACTGAGTTCTTGCTCGACAGGGAGTTTTATTGTGCACAAGGTGGGATATCAACAAAGTAATTCAGGCAGACGCGAGGTGTTCCCCAAGGAGTAGTTTCGTCCCGGCTATATTTATTATCTTGCTTTGCTCCATTCATCGTCATCAAAAAGTGAACACGTAAGTTTACACGGAGACATAGCATTCTTTGCACTACGGATGGCATTCAATGAATTTATACACATTTAAAGGATACCTATTTATCCTGGAAGTTTTGGCTAGATAGTATCTTTTTGACTCTCAATGTACAGAAATGTGCAGTTATAGCGTTCTTCCCGCAAAAAATAGAAATAAAAAATATAGATATGTCACTCTCATTCCACCAAGCAGATATTCCCCAAGTGCAACCAATTGGGTACCTCGGATCATCTATGATGAAAAGCTCCACAGGCGGATGCATATTGAACATACAGTGACCAAAGCGTCACGTGTGTTAGGTCTACTCAGAAGGATTAGTAACAGTTAACTAGGCATGTGGACACACGCCCTAATAATGATTTACTGGATGTACAAATGACCTATACTAGAGTTTTGGTGTGCCTTATTTTCTGGCGTACCAGCATGGAGGATACGTCCATTAGTTCTAAATGAGCGCCAAGCACTTCAGTGGTGTCTGGGGTTACCCAATTTTGTAGCAAACGTTGCCCTATATAGGGAAATTTCTTTTTTACCTGTACATTCGAATTATTAGGAATTCAAACATTCTTAAGAGTATCTGACTCTCCGATAATACGTGAAGAATATATATTTATCGGTGATGCAGCTCTGTTTTTTAATATAATTCGGCCTGGCTTTCATACCCCACAAGTAATCGTTACCCAGAAGCTCTTGGAGCTGTTGTAGGTAAGACTTAATGATATGGTGCCAATGAGTGGCAGGTTCATTGAATGAGCTATATCTTATGACGAAATATTTCGAAATATTGTCTAACAATGCGAAATTACTACTTAGAAATTTTCCTAATGGCATTTTCCAAGAGCATCTAAATCAAATCGATTCTACGGTTGTGATAAAAACCGATGCTTCGCTGTGTGAAGAACAGGCCGAGGTGGGAATTTTTTTCACACGACTAGACCGGTCGTTTTCTGTTAGGCTTTCTGATTACACCGAAGTATTTTAGCCGAGTTCTTAGCTGTTTTTAGGCCTACGTAAAATTTCTTCAACTACAACGTCTGTGCCTATAGTTACAGATTCATTGTCGTTGTGTTCAGCACTAACTGCTTCAACAAATTCAGATAATCTAAGAATATTATGATCACTTGTTCCTAACTATTTGCGCAACCTACGAATAATTTGGGTGCTGGGACACAAAGAAGCTGTACTCAATGAAACTGCGAACTCTCTGGCGAAAGCTTCTCTGACAGGTTCAGTTCTCTCTCTCCTTCCTGCTACGGCGTTTGTTGGAGTCATCACTGCAACAAGCCTGGATTAATCACTGCACTTTCTGCATCTACAGTTTTCTTGGAACAGAAAATGGTGTGCAGCTAGACGAGCTGAAGTTGTAATAACCACAATGCGTTGTAGAATTCCAAATATAAAATTTTACATCCACAGAGCGAGTTTGGCAGTCTCCCCTTTTTCCTTCCTTTGCAACTAGCTCGAAACCATCGAACACTTCTTGTTGAGCTGCCGACGTTCATTCTCACACAGAAAACGTAGTGTCGAAGTTATATTATGGCTATGTGGTCTACCGGTTACGTCGGACGTTCTCTTATCATTTGAGGCCTTTGCACTGGGAAACTCGGAAAGGAATATTTTCAAAGCTGTCGAAAAGTTTATGTATGTGACTTGAATAGATATGGCAGGTGTATCAACTACTAACAATTCATTATTCGGCCTTCCTAATCAACAGATCTTCAGTGTCTGCGAGATTACACAAAATAGTGCAACCTAAATATACCATTATTCATAATTACGTTACTTGAAAAATATCTCAAAATTATTTTAAGTCTTTCTAAATATTCATCATATATTCTGTATGTGTAATCCGCCTGACTTATGGCCGATCCTCCAGAGTGCGTAGGTGCCAATAATCAAAGGAGCATCATCAGATCATCATCAATAAATAGCTAAACAAGAACAACGTTTCGTGATGGGTTGGAGGATTGGACGACCCACTCGTTTCGCTATTCTCATTGTGCAACGACTGTTTGTTCATTCGATGTTTTAAAACGCTTTATGAATCGTATTAGCGCGCCATTGTTTTCCCGACACTGACCATGCCTAAGGCATGTTTGCCAACAAGTCCCAAGCACCGGCGTGGCTCAGTGTTAAAATACTGCGCTGGCAGCCAGCGAACCCGGCTTCAGGCAGGACTGTGCCAATTGGTACTAGTTTTTTTTTCTAACTCCCTGTGATGGAGTTACGGATGCCTGTGGCGGCGGTAGCGTCGGTGTGGGACAACTACTGTGCCACTCGGGACCCGAGTTTTAATCTCATAACAGCTTTTGCTGTAAAATATTCACTGGAATGCCTATCTGAAAACAATTCTTTGCCTATTTCAACAACTACATTTGTGTTTTTCACACTAACAGTAAGTCATAGGCGTCATCTTTGTCGAAGCGCAAGGGTTCTCATGACACTCAAGAACGTAGAAGCCCTTCAACGGGGAAGCAAAAGCTTCATATAAGCAAGCTCATGATTATGATGTTGATTTGCTGCTGTAAACTTTGAAACAGGTGGGGGAGGGGGTGGAAGCTTGGGTGCATTGACATACTTTACCGCACAAATATCCGACGGCTCCTGCGGCACCCGTAGTTCACGAATTTCAGGTTCTGTCAGACTTCTTCTCCTCGTTACTGCAGTTTTTGGATATCAACAAACAAATAACACACATCAACACTGGAGACATGAGTCCCTAATCTTGTAAAAAATAACCGTAAACAAGTTGCACTTCTTTAGCTTATTTTTCTTTCGTGTCTGCCGAGAACGAACCTGCTTGTGTCGCATAGTTTTGCAAGCCACATAACTGCTCCATTAGGTACCTGAGGGGGCGTATGTACTACGCACCTCACGTTTGTTGGAAATTCCAAGAATGCATGTCACTTGTCTCGTCGAAGTATCCCCAGTGAACATTTGGCTTCTCGCTTAGTCTCCCCCTTTTCTTCCCACCATAGTCACCACTTTTTTGTTTTTGCCATGGATCTCCTTCTGCTGCATTGCAGCTGCCGCGAGCTGGACGCCTGCGTCCACAGCCACACTTCGCTCCTCTGTTCGCACCGAGGCCTTTGGCCATAAGCCCCTACGCAACCTGTTCTCTTGCTTCCAGAGCTTGCGGGGCACCCGATTCACAGCATTCGAAGGTAAGCACTAAAAAAGCCACCGGTTGCTTCACTTCGGCGCTCTAATTGAAAATTGATTTGGAAACCCTGAGTACGACCTGGTTTTAGGACTGCGCAAATTTTAGCGTGACACGAACAGAAGAGACCACGAAGGGTAATGTGGTGGAGTCTTGTTTGTTCTTTGACTGTTCGAATGTACACCATGATAAGGACGGCAACGCACTGAGCGGCAACGAAGGATGGAGAGAGGTTTTGCCAATAAGACATACGAATTCAAGTATCGAAAGCCGTCATAAGAAGACGACGAATTAGGCATCTTCAGGGAATGACGAGGGCGTTGGCTCACTTCTTTGTTCTTGTGGTTTGCTTCTACAGTTCTTTGGAACTGCGGTGCCAGCGACTTGAGGAAGCAGAGTGGAGAAAATAGCCTTATTGTTTAGAGTGAAAAAACAGCGTACGTTGGAAACAGCCGAGGAGTTGAACAGCACCTTTAATTAATGTAACGCTTCCCAGCCTGGTGTATTGCACGCAGAAGTTGGTAGAACGCGTTTCTTTATTGCATGGCATAATAAATGACGTTTGGAGGACTTGTGTTACGTTTACTCAGCAGCCGCGGCTCGTATTTAATTTATGTAGACTGAAGCTTTAAATGTCCGCCATTCTTGTTCTACTTCGTGAGCGTAGAATATTTTCTACACTTTCTTTTAAATTCAATAACAAGATTGTGGGGTTAGCACTGCGTCCATGAGACAGGCAGGTGTGACAACAAGTATATTTTATATTAATTGGCATTTAAATCACTAAAGTGTTAAGGGCGTAATCAACCAAAAGTATACAGACTGTACTAGTGGAAATAGTGACACTTGAAGTATTTTCAGAACACTCCCTAGAATATATCTTGCGTGAGGCAGGTCTCTTCACAATGACCGAAGAGTGCACAATCCTTGTTTATGTTTAAAGCATAACTGACTGAAACGGGCTGGGTGCGGGTCATATTTAAAAACACCGGGCCGGGCTCGGCCGGCCTCGGCCAAGCTGGAGCGCGTAGTCTTTGGGCCGAGCCAGGTTCGGGCCACAAAAATTGGCGCGGGCAGTGATCAAGTCCAAACTATACCGGATAGCAATGCCTTGGTAGTGTGTCGCGCGTCAGACGCTCGAGACTAACGCTATGCTGTTGCACTTTTATTCGTTTGATGGGAATGCTTTCAGCCTCTTTACAAGTGCTGCCTGGTATCTTATGGTATGAGAAGATTTGCACACTATTCGAATCGTTCTACTTTTAGAGACAACTTCCTATCACATCTCTATCACAATTATCTATGAAGAGTCTCTTTCTTTTTTTTATTGCCTCGTGACCGTCACTTTAACGACACGGAATACACTCACTATGCGCGTGACATCGCATACCCAACACGAATGTAGCGGCAGAAAAGGTTACTAGGGAAAAAAATATACAGTCAAGTTCGATAGAGCTTAGATTTGTGACAAAAAGGGGCCCTTTACATCGTTGAATGTTTGAGATCACATGATTCTGATTTATTTTGCTGCTTAATTTTCCTTATCCATAAGACAAATATATATATATATATATATATATATATATATATATATATATATATATATATATATATATATATATATATATATATATGCACTTCCGCGTCTGCGGTGCTCGCTTAGGCACAGTGTAGGCGCTTTCAAACTTCAAAAAGCTTTATGAATTTGAAGTACTCTTTAATGAAAAAATCTTAAAGCGCCTTTTGCTGCATCAATTTTTGAGTACTTGAGCTTTCCGAAAAGTGAATAAAAGCAAAACACATGCCCAATTTAGAAAAATCGCTAGAGAGCTTGACAAGTAAACAGCATATTTCATACCAGTCATTGTGGACTGTTCAGTGCTCACATTACCAGATATGTTTGCTGACTAATTGAATAGATCTTTTTTAGTGTGGGTCTTAATTTCAGAAATGAACGTACACATAAAATAACTCCAGTGATGTGAATATGGTCACATCACTGTAAGGCACTAAGCATAGAAAATGACCTCTTTTAGGACCAGTTTTAACATGAATATGTTTACGACAGGATTCACCAAAACTTCAGTAACGTATTCCCGTCATAAATATGCCTCTGAAAAAGTGGACGCTAAAGAATGAAAAAAAAAAGAAAATAAAAAGTTTTGCTTTTGGGAATTAAACCTGCTAACTGATCCGTCTACGACAAGCACCCGCACCTTACCCACTACGCCACCGAGGCAGCTGCATGCTACCGCACAAACGTGTCATATGTCTCTTACAGATTTTCTCATGCGAAGAGTTTGGCTGGATTGATGCTATAAGCGTGGCCATTATAATGGGGTGTTGACATGTGTGTCACGAGGCTCGCAAACTCACAAGGAAAAGACGAAAAAAAAAATCTTTCTTTTTATGGCGGCACCACAGTGCCAGGATACTGTTGTGCCGCCGTTTGTGAGCGGTCAAGTCAAGTAATGTGGCCTGACACTTACCAGCGCTGATAAGAAAGCACTTGGCAATGGCGTGGTTAAAGCGTAGCCTCCGAGGCTGAGGTACTCGGCTGCTCACCCGCAGGTGTTGGGATTTTATCCCGGCTGCGGCTGGGGTATTTTCGATGGAGGCGTAAATGCTGTAGGTCTGTTTGCTCAGATTTAGGTGCAGGTTGAAGAGCCCCGGGCTGTCGAAATTTCTCACGACCTCCACTACGGCACCTCTCATAATCATATGGTGGTTTTTGGACGTTGAATCTCATATATCAGTCATTAAATATCATTGTTGAAGCTTCTGAATACGAGCCAGAAATGCTAGCCGCGTTAGCATCGGAAAGCCACGCTACGCGCACATGCGATTCTGCCTTTCCCTTTTAGTTAGTGGCTGAGCAGTAAAGCTTCCACGTGCTTTAAAAGTGGTTATATGTTAACCACTGATTCGAGTGTGATATCACCGACTCATACAACTGCCACAATAAGTGTGCGATAATACAACAAGGTTGACGAGTGAATGTCATGCCTCGGTGCAGCGAAGAAGAAGTCAGTGGAATGAGGAATGCATGCCCGCTTTCTAATCTTAAGCTACGAATCTCTACCTAACGTGCTTCTAAAGTGCAGTGTGAGACTTGCGGTTACGGGCCGTCGGGTAACATGCCACGGCATGAAAACAATGAGATTCACGAGCTCAAAGGTGAGCTACCATTGCTGCGCAAAAAAAAAAAAACGTCGAATTCAAAGCACTCATTAGTGCTGACTCGTGTGTTCATTTTAGGGCGAAACTTCTTAAAGCGGCACCCGTTCGTCCCTCGTAGTCGTAGTCGTAGTGTGTAGTTGGTGTTACATTTTGACCTGCAAGGTGGTGCCGGTGGGAGATTTCTCTTGTGATTTTTCGAACAATAAAAAGTTCGAGGCGGGCGCGTTAACTAAAAGCCGAATGCTCCTGTTTTTCATTCCTCATTAGCAGCCATTGGCTTGTTCCAGTAGGAAACGTTAGTAGAAGTGTTAAAAGCCGAATTCCGCTGTTTCTCAATCCCAGTAGCAGCCATTGCTTACCTCCAACATAGTGCCTGGTGAGATTTCTCCTGTGCGTGCCTAAACAATCAAAACATTTTGTTCAAAACGCCGTTGATTGATGAAATAAACCAACGATAGACGCTAGATGTTTTTTAAAAGCAAAAGAAAAAGACGCCAGATGTTTCTAAAGCAAAACAAAAAGAAGACGCTAGCTGCTTAACGAAAGAATTCAGGTGTTTTCTAATGCAATGGTTTTATATACAAAATCATATTGATACAGGTTTGTAGTTGCCGATGCTCGTTGCCATTGGTGTGTGCTCGTATGGTACATTGACCACTATCTGACAGGACAAAGTGGCTGCATTATACTCGCTGGGCGTAACCTCCTTGGTTTTAGAAAGGTTTAGCGAGCGTTGGGCCGCAGTGCCATGAATACAGTGAACTAGTTTATACCATGAACTCGAGCTGGTTAAAGATGGGACGTAGACCCAAAGCGCAAGCCGTAAGAAAGTGTGCGTGAGCCACCTCTCGTTTAGTCCTTGGAATGTCCGCTGGATGGCGGTGCTTCTATACGGTCAATATATGATGAAAAGGTGCGAGATGGTGGTACTTGGAGTGTTGAATAGATGGACGAACGGGCACACAGACAGATGCATGTATGGACGCATGAATGGGTGCAGGGGCGGATGCATGGACGAACGCAGGCATGGACGCACGAACAGACACACGCATGGATGGGCGGATGGACGCATGAACGGTCACCCAGACGAATGCATGGACGGCCGGAAGCGAGAACAAATGGACAGACGAATGCTTCGCCCCACTCTCTATCATCCACTCCGTGGTAATGCTGCCATTTTTTTGTTATCTTTCGTGCATCACTTTTCTCAGCTACGTTCTCAAACAACTGGCTATATGCTCGTATCATCCCGATCCCAAAAAAGGGTATCCATCACTACTTCAAAACTACGATCCCATATCACTAACCACCTCATGTTGTAAACTCTTAGAACACACAATCACTAATGAAATCACAAGCTTTATTGATGATCAAACAATTCTAACGACAATGAAGCATAGTTTTAAAAAGGTCCTTTCCACTGTAATCCAAATAACTACTGTTATTTATAGTGTTTCTGGCGTTTTAGCCAAATCAGGACAAACTGACATTATATTTTTGGATTTTAGAAAAGCGTTTGACTTCGTGTCACACGCAAAAATTATAGATAAACGTAATCATTTGGACGTTCTCTCATAACTAGAAAATCGGATTTCTGCTTACCTCACTACCCGTAGGCAATCCGTTGCAATCAATAACTGCTCTTCGGGTAACTTTCCGGTAACTTCTGGTGCTCCCCAGGTAAGTGTTCTTGGACCTTTATTATTTAACATATATATCAACGACATTGTTGACTCTTTTTCTGAGCCTGTTCAGATAAAGTTATTCGCAGATGACTGCCTGCTCGTTAGCGAAATCACCTGCAAACAACATCAAGTCATCCTAAAATCGAGCCTTCGAAATATTTTAACATGGTGCAAACGCTAGGATATGCTGCTTAATATTGATAAAATAGCATAAGTGAAAGTCACCAAAAAATAATAAAGTTTCATTCACTAATATTCTCGCATCTATGCCACTTAAAGAGGTCAATGAATGCAAGTACTTAGGCGTCATCATAAGTAATAATCTCCGTTGGAGTTCCCACATCTCTCACTTTTACAACCCAGCTTTCAAAAAACTCTGCTGCCTCAGACACAAGTTAAACCACGCTCCTGCATGCCAAAACCCGTCTAACCACTTATACTTCTCTTGTCCGTCCTAAGCTAGAATACGCAGCTATCATTTGGGATGCTTACGCTAAAAATAACGTCAATGAGCTAGAAAGGATCTAATAAAAAAGAGTAAGGTTTAGCTTATCAAAATATTGTACCAGTTACTCTCCAAGTTTTTTAATGGCCCAACACAACATTCAGTCCTTACAACTAAGAAGAAAAATTCACGGGCTTGAATTTCTGTTCCTCTTGTACAATAATAAGTTCTGTATTCCTCCAGGACCTTACATTAAGTCACTCACTGCTCGCCGAAAAAGACATCGCCATTCTGTCACCTTAACGCCTTTCAATGCCAAAAGCAACATATTTAGGTATTGATTTTTCCCTCGAACAGTAGAAGATTAAAACAGCCTACCTCTTAGTGCACTACACAATACCGACTCTATCGCATCCATCACGTTTTAAGCGTGGCCTTGCACAGATACCTTTGTACATTGATTAGATAGTTATATTGTTCACGATACTTTCATTCTGTATACTTTGTTTCATTGTTTCACAGTTTTCAGCGCTTGTTTACTTGTTGGTAGATTCATTTTCTGCTCAGTATATTATCTTTGATACCTGCACACTTTGAAATATTGATATTGCGGCTGTGTAAAGACGTAGTCACTGGTTAAGTTTTATGGCTTATTTTACGACATTTACAAGAATGGTGAGTCGTTTCCCGTAAAACTAGCAAAGCCTGTAAACTTTGAAGGAATATTGGCACTGACACAAAGATGGAGGTTCTTCCCAAGGCTGCAACAAAAATTCCTTATCGTTCTATTTTCTTCGCTGACCAATATATTGTTGCGGATTGAACCATTTTAGAAACCCTACCATTATTTACATCTTCAAGCTGTTCGGGAAATGTCTGAAACATTGTGTCCTTATCATCGACAATTTTCATAACTCGCAAACGCGCTACACTATTTGTCAAGTAATGGCAGCACCTGTCGTCCTTCAAGCGGAGACGTGGTACAAGTTGAACTAGCTGAAGCTTAATTATTATGAGTCTTTACTCATCATTGTGTAAGTGAACCACTCTTCAAGAGGTTATTTTCAGCGACTCGCCTCCAGTAATTAGCAGCAGCTACTTCACAGTAGGAAAGCTAATTTTACCATTTCAAAACAGGTCTAATACATCAATGTCTACTTTCCGAGCTATTTTTGGTGTCCAACTAATTATTCAAGCGTATCATATTGTAAGCAATGAACAATAACTATACCGCAAGAAGTTTACAACTCGGCTCAATATTTCTTTTCGTAAGAAGTTAAGTTTATTTACAGAAAGGCAGATACGTCGGCCTGAGCGATAGCCTGCTCTAGCCTGCTACTCTACACTGGGGGAAGGGAAAGGGGAAAAGAAAGAATAATGGAAGACGATGGTGAGATAGAGAGGTGAGTATGTAGTGTTCTTTCTAGCTGAGACATATTTTAGAGCCGCGCACATAGTCCAGTTGTTTCCAAAAATGTTATAACTGCTTTTGTGACAGCAGTTGCACTGTTGGTGTCTGGCCAAGGGCCCAACATGGTCTCATCAGTTAATGACCTACTGCTATATAGTTCAGTAAAGGAAATCAGTGTTTGTCATTCACGTGCGTATGCTGGGCAGACACAAAATATGTGATCAAGTGTTTCTGGCACTTCACAGTGTTCACAATTAGGACCGGTGTCACTGCGGCCGATGATATGTGCGTAACGTCTGGTGTACGCTACACCAAGACGAATGTGGTGGATCATACTTGTGAATCGCCGTTTCAATTTAGGAGGCATGCGGAACCTCGTTTCCGGGTCCAGTTTGTGAAGTCGCTGATGTCGCCGTTCCGGTTTGGTCCAGTGCTGAAGTGTGTAGCTGCGGATCACGCAGCGAAGCAGGGCGTTCGTGTCAGCTCGTGAAAACGCAATGCGTACTTCAGGAGCACTGCTTAAGGAATTTTTAGCTTCAGCATTTGCCTCTCGTTTTCCATCACGCCGCAATGAGCGGGAATCCACTGGAAAGTTATAAGATGACCATTTGTTGAAGCAACCTGAATAAGTTCTGTGATTTCTATTGCCAAGCTGTAATATGGAACTTGCTTCATAATGCAAATATTGGTTTGCAAAGCGGGTTTGGCATCACAAAAAAATTGTCCAGGCTCCAGGTCGCTCGCCGGAAATAAATCTGATTGCCTCCCGGATAGCGACAAGCTATGCGGCAGTTGATGTGGTTTTATGGTCCAATTTGAATCGTCGAGTGATATCCATGTCTAGGATGACAAAGGCTGCGGCGGAGGTGTTTAGCGTGGTAGATCCGTCGGTGTACACGTGCAGAGAATCACTGTACGTTGTATAAATGTGATATAGGGTCAGTTGTCTGATGCCAACAGAAGAACTGAGCGACGTCTTCGTAATTCCAGGTATCGTAAAAGAAACAAGTGGTTTAGGCAGGACCCATGGAGGCACTGCAAAGGCATTTGGCGGAGAAAACCTTGATGATATAATATTTTCATGCCATGATATTACTCTTGAGAAACTGAAATCTGCGTGAGTGGCGGGTAGTACTGACCATGGGTGCTGTCTGTGTCTGCTCAGTAATCGGAGGTGAACTCTGAGTGGCTCGCAGAGCATGTATACACTGATGGGACAAGCTCGAGCCACTGCGATTGTCCCATTTGTTGAAGTACAGCGCGGTAGACCCAAGCATCTTCGTAAGCATTGAGCTTGAACACTCTCTAGCGTCTTCACCTAACTAGGTCTCATATTGGAGAGCACCAGCTTGCTGTCTCGAATTTATCCCACAAATAGAGCATTGTACAATTGAAGTAGCGATGATTCTGATGGGCCCCATCTTGCTCCTGCTACGTGGCGAAGAACGAGAGCAAAGCTCTTCAATTTAGATTTAAGTACTGCAACATGCCTCGTCCACGATAGATCTCTGTGTACGACAACCCCAAGGAACTTGTGGTGCGTTACAGCAGGTATCGCTGTCCCATTAATAAATATCGGGTATTGCGAAATATGCTTGCGCGTGAATCAAGCACTGTGCACTTGTCGATTGAAAGAGTGAGCCCCTGACGTCGTAGATATTTGTATGTGATCGTCCCTGCACGCTGTAGTCGAGCTCGCAATTGCGGACGAGTAGTTCCGGATTGATTGATTTGTGGGGTTTAACGTCCCAAAACCACCATTTGATTATGAGAGACGCCGTAGTGGAGGGCTCCGGAAATTTTGACCACCTGGGGTTCTTTAACGTGCACCCAAATCTGAGTACACGGGCCTACAACATTTCCGCCTCCATCGGAAATGCAGCCGCCGCAGCCGGGAATCGAACCCGCGACCTGCGGGTCAGCAGCCGAGTACCTTAGCCACTAGACCACCGCGGCGGGGCAGTAGTTCCGGATGCCAATATGCATATGTCATAAGCGTATGCAGTGATCTTCACCGTGCTGGGGAGTTCTGCTGCTAGGCCGATCATTGTGACACTGAATAGGATCGGGCTGACAACTCCTCCATGGGGAACACCACGATAAACCTTATATCGATCGGTGTCTCCGTTATTTGTCGTCATGTAAATGGTGTGGTCCCTAATGTAGCTAAAAATTCAAGCATACAGTCGTCCATTAATGTCGAAATCTTCCAGTGCGTCAAGGATCGCATACTGCAGCACATTATTGTAGGCACCCTTAATGTCTAAGAAGACCGCCGCCACTAGTCTGCGTCGGCTTCTTTCCTCTTCAATGCTGGTGATCAAGTCGACCACACCATCAATAGCTGATCGGCCTCTTCTGAAGCCATTCATAAATGCAGGAAAGGAGTTGTTGCTCTCTAGAAGCCACTCTAATCGTGCCAGTACCATTCTTTCCATCAATTTTCCAACGCAGCTGGCTAACGCGATTGGTCTGTAGGAGGAAAGTGCATAAGGACACTTCCCCGGCTTAAGCAATGCAATATACGCGACCGCATTTCCAATTAGTTGGGACTTCTCCTGACTCCCATGAGGTGTTAAAATGAGATAATAGGATACGTCGTGCTTCTGTATCAAGATGGTTGAGTGCAGCATACGTGATTCCGTCAGGTCCTGGTGCCGATGATCGGCGGGAGGCAGAAATCGCATCCTCAAGCTTATGTATTGTAAAACGTACATCAAGGCGCTCGTCAGACGATGGAGGTGCAATGGTAGTAAGAGGCTCATTAGTGGCAAGACCATCAGTGGTGTCCACGACGAGGCTACAGTAGTCACTGGCTATCTCAACTTCTGTCCGCCCCTGATGTAGAGCAACAGCTTGAAATGATTGACGTTGTTGGGGAGTTGTCTGCCAACTTTCTACCACCCGCCAGATCTTAGATAGAGGTTGCTTGGGGTTCAGAGATCCACAGATATTTCTCAAACGTTGCCTGTCAATCTTGTCAAGATGCTGAAGAACATGTCGTTGAGCTCGACGACAGGCGGAAAGGTCTGAAGCAGACTTCGTTCGTCTGTATCGGCGTTCGGCACGGCGACGGATTGCACAAAGGGCCTCGTATTGAAAGTCAATTGCTGATCTCTGCATCGGTAGGTTAACCTGTTTGGTTGTGTCACGCAGTGAAGAAGCAATTATGTTCTCTACCTCGGATGGATCAGTCGTGTGCTCACAGCCAGACTTGACAGATGCCTTGAACAGTGTCCAGTCGGTTTGACGGATGTAGCGTGTGTGCGTGCGGCGAAACCACCTGAACTGAACATAGGTTGGAAGGTGGTCACTGCCGCGAGTGTCCAAATTTGTGCACCAACAAGCGGAAGACAGAAGGCTTCTGGAAACAAAACAGAGGTCGAGGCAGCTGCTGTAGGACGTGTCACGAACAAATGTAGGTGATCCGTCGTTGAGTACGCTTAGTCCATAGTTGCACATAAAATTGGCTAAATCCTTTTCGCGATAATTCGTTGTAGTGGTGCTACCCCAGAGAGGATGATGTGCATTAAAATCGCCGATCACAATGTGTGGCCTTTGTGCTGCTTGAAGAATGGTCCCCAGATGGAAGCAGTCCATCTGTGTGCTTCGGTGTATGTATCCTCCTATTACGGAGAATGTCCGATTTTTATGTGTTATAGTCAGGCTCACGTAATGATTGCTGGTATGCGACGTGACTTCATGTCTGAAGAACGTCAAATCACGACGTATACAAACGAGAACTTTGCTCGTACGTTGGTCACTGCGGGACCAAATCTGGATATATCCAGATATACGAAAAGTTGAAACCATATTTGTTTCACTTATAACGATAATAGGAAATTGATATTCAAAAACCCATAGTCTGAAGTCTGACAGACGGACACGTAGGCCACAAGCATTCCATTGCATAACAAGCGGCTGGCGCATGTGTTCTTCGAACATCAGTGCCATGTTCACTTACTGAAGAACCAGTAGAAGAGGCTCCAAAACCTCAAGTAGCCGCACAGCCGCCTTAGCAGCGGGAGTGTTTAGGCTGCTGATAATCTTATGCATTAAACCCACCAAATTTTTAAGCATAGCCTTGACATCTGCGTTGTCCATCTTCTCGTTTTCTTCATTGGGGGTAGGGGCACTATGTGATGATGGGCGCTATCGTAGCTCTTGACGGTAGTGAAGGCCACTGAGGCTCCGACGTGGGGAGAGCCACTGACTGGTTACATTGTACTTCCGTGGACTGTATTGGCATTTGAGCATCTGTATCCTCCTTTCTGGTCAACAAAAGTAGGCTAGAAGGTGGTGAGGGCACGGTTTTGTGTCTCGAATTCGATAAGCTATGAGCACTGCTGGTTCGTTTGCGTTAGTGTCGCGAACGATGTTTACGGCGCCGTACAGTTCTTGCAGCTTCTCTGTGAGTGGAATGGTCTCGAACCATCTTCTTCAGGATACTAATTTCGTTCCTCATTTTGGGACATTCCTTTGATGTTGCATCGTGGGCGCCTGAGCAGTTTGGGCATTTGGCCACAGCATTGCAGTTAACACCGTCATGAAGGCCACCGCAATGCTTGCAGGTTACTGCACCCTTGCAAACTGCACTAACGTGCCCGAATTTCATGCATTTATGACATTGCAGAGTTTTGGGTACGTAGGGACGGACCAAGTGCCTCACGTACCCAACTTTTACATGTGTGGATAACGTCTTCGATTGAAACACTACTTTAACACATCGCGTGCGTCCAAAGCGGTGGAAGTCAAGCACGGGAGCCGACGATGACAGCAGTTTCTCAGGACTCGAGTCTGTTATCTCCTCATCCACATCGTATATAACTCCTGTTGTCGTTTCTTCGTCGTACGCAGAAAATGTGCGAACCGGAATGTTTCCTGATCGAACAATTGCTTTCAGCGGGTCCATTAAGGCTTTCGTAGTGACCTCCACGGACAGCATGTTATTTCGGCTATTTATGCGTATTTCAACGACTTTCCCTGGACCGATGAGCTCAAAGTACTCTGATAGGCTCTGCCTATTTAGAAAGTTCAAGGTTTCTGTCTTCGATGTCGGCACATACGAAATGGTGTACGACCGCATGCTACTCACCTTTGTCTGTGCTTGCCGGCCAGTCGGCGATGTCCGGCTGATTTTCCTCTTCAGGCGTCGGCTTGGTACGACCACGTAATCGCTGTCCAAAGCCATATCTTCAACGAAGGAGTCCTCAGAATTGTCAACGTGGGCCAGGCTTGGGCTGGGGTGAGAACTTGCGTCAGACGCACTACTATGTGGTCGGCCGGTCCCAGTTGCTGGATGGGGTTTCGATCCCCCATTCTAAGGGGGAACGCCCCTCCGAAGTGTGTCGATTATTGAAAAATCTTGGCAAAAGAATTAGGAAACTCACAGAGCTCGAAGCAGAGGCTCTTCTCTGTGACAATGTCTTCTCAATGTTTCTTTTCAGTTCACGTGGAACTGAATGCAATGTACCAATAATCAATTGTACAATTACAAAAAAATGAATGTACATATAGTCTCTAAATTACTTTATGCAGGAATAACTGAACTCATAATAAAATGGAATAAAGCTTATTTAACACATCGTACGCAGGTATTCAAACTTGATGGTCACTGATCAATGAACTTGGCGGTATTTTCGGGAGTGCCCCAAGGCTCTGTGTTGGGACCACTATTGTTTCTTCTGTACATCAATGATATCAGTAGTGTGACAGAAGAGGGTGTTCATGTTAATGTTTTCGCAGATGACTGCTTAATTTATGCCGCAATTATTAAATTAGACGACCAAATCAAAATTCGAAACTCTTTGCAAAACACACATAACTGGTATAGAAAGTGGAAAATGGCAATAAATAATTCTTAATCTACATTTACACACATAAGCAAAAAGAAAACAATCCATTCCATTGTGTACAGCATTGGTGAACACTTGTTGGTAAATACGATCAAGATCAAGTACCTTGGGGTGAAAATTACGCAAAAATTATCATGGAATGAGAATATAGACAATGTTTGCACGACAGCTTATCAAAAGTTGTATTTATTGAGAAAGAAGTTGCATCGTGCAACTTCTTTCTTAATACGACGTAAAGCATATTGCATACACCACGTTCATTAGGACAGTACTAGAATATTCATCCGTAGCATGTTCGGAGTCTCCATCAAGTTACTCCTAAGAAGAAGCTAGAAAGAATACAGAGACAAGCGGCGCGCTTTATTTTTTCAACGTACCTAAGGAAGGAATCAGTCGCACTTATGTTACGGAGATGCAACCTAGATACTCTTGAACTACATAAAAATAAATAAAGGCTCAAAGTATTGTTTCAAATAATTCACGATCCGCTGAAGATAGATAAGCTCTAATATTTACATTCCCCGGACAAAAGAAATCCCCGAACTAACCATGATTGCGTCTTATAAACATACCATACAAATACTGACATATCTTGATATTCTTTATTTTAGATGTCATTGAAATCTGGAACGAATTGCCGAACGAAATTGTTGTTTTAAAAGATGTCACTGATTTCGAAAATGCTGTAGAAGTCATATAAGTGAATGCAAAATTAATTTTTTTTCAGTGCCAAGTGATGTAAGCGACTTGGTGTTCATAGCAGTTATATTAAAAAATGACTGTGAATTATGAATTGTTCTTGGATTGTTATTTGAATGTTTAGTTGTTAATTAGGAAAATGCTAATTTTCATTGTGAGTTGTCAGTGTATTTACAAACTTTATGAACATTACATTCTTTATATAGGTCCTCTCTGTTATGACCCTCTATGAGGGTTGGCATTATTACCAAATAAAATTTTAAATTAGAGCTAACAGAAGATTAGTAAAGTTGTTTGAGCTGTAGCTCTGAAATGAATCTTCATTGACATTTTTATCACCTACTGCGTAGAGTTTCCACAGTAACAAACGTAGGTCACCCCTTCAGCGAATGTTTAACAGTGCGTAACATACTGTTTCTTTTGTCTGTATGCTTGATCTCATGCTAATAAATCTGTGTTATACTACCGTAGCAGCCCTTTTTCATGTCACTATGCTTGTAGTTATGTTTTACTAATCGTATGTCGTTTGTCACGGGAAAGAAAAAAAATTGGAAGAACCCACGTACAGTGGGAACCGATTATATGCGAAGCACGAACGAGGAAGGTTGATATGCCACTTTAAAATCAGCACAACATTACGAGACGGATGTATAAGTGAGAACTTTTTCTGCCGCGTATAGGTCAGGGAAGTGCCGTTATTACGTGAATTAGTTTGTGTACTCTATAATTGGCGTTCGTGGCCAGCTCATCAGCGTGAACGTGTAATACGTTTATCAAACAAGCTGCTGTAATGTTACCTCGCGTGGAAAACGGCGCACATATTCCCTCTGTGTACTGCTACTTAGATGAGGTGGACGCGGCCGCTCATTTGCGCTATATATGCCTCTACTGCTACCGGCATTTCAAGCATTGAGGGTTTCCCCTGCATGTTTCCTAGATCAGTTCTTCATTACCAGGAGGCTTCTCCACTTTCGTTATTTAATTTGAATACCTAATTCAGAGGCTGTGCTGTTTCTACCCTAATTATTTCACATCACTGTGGTCCTTTGAAAAGACTGCGATGCGTATTCGTGTTTGCATCCTTTATTGCAAGCACTATCTCTTATTATATGCAATAGTTGCAGTAGATTTCTCAAAATTATAGATGGAATCATTTGATATATATTATTCAGAACCCAACATAGCGAGTAAAGCAAGTGAAGGAATAAAAACGGGCTTTAACTTCTCCGAGGATAGCTGAAAAAACGATCTATCTATCTATCTATCTATCTATCTATCTATCTATCTATCTATCTATCTATCTATCTATCTATCTATCTATCTATCTATCTATCTATCTATCTATCTATCTATCTATCTATCTATCTATCTATCTATCTATCTATCTATCTATCTATCTATCTATCTATCTATCTATCTATCTATCTATCTATCTATCTATCTATCTATCTGTCTATCTATCTATCTATCTATTCATGTATACGTCTGTCTGTCTGTCTTTCTGTCTGTCTGTCTGTCTGTCTGTCTGTCTGTCTGTCTGTCTGTCTGTCTGTCTTTCTGTCTGTCTGTTCTGGGTTCACGCTGGTTTACGCATATGGTTTCTCGACGCAAATCAATTTCGGGTTATTAGCATTGTTCATATTTCCTGTTAGAGTTTATTGGTACATTCTCCGGGCGGTTTCTACTTTGTGCATCATTTTGACGCTGAGCCACGTTGCGAATAAACGGTGCGTTCGGTGCACCAGCCCATTAGTCTGCTCACGCTACACTACCATAAGAGAACTGGCTAAAGAGCAGCAGTGCGTGTCTCTTCGCGGCACGGAACACTATCAAACAATGTTAACGCGTCGCTGCGCTTTTTTTTCTAAGGTGTTTATTTTAGGTATATTTTAAGCCATATAAGCTACTAGTACTCCTGTGATGTTAGTACAGGTCAATACAGTCATTATCTTCAGTGCAGTGACTGTAGCGTATGCTACAATGAGCGGTTATCTTCAACAAATTTTATCAAAAGGCTACACGTACATGCGTGTCAGTCAAGTACCACTTAAAAATTCTACCACTGCACATATCTATACATTGAATCACTAGTTCACCACGCTCTCAATTCTGGATGGCCAGGCGTATCTTTAAATATGTACCATAACTTCTGTGAAATAGCTCAATGCAGTGTGTTCCTTGAGTGTAAACGCGTGTTATTGATCATATTATACTTATAAGTGATTGATATACGTTTACGTGTGTTCAAAATGCTTATATAACATTATTACTGGGGTCTAAAACAAGCGGCTTATGCACAGCTTGCTAACGAACCGCCATGCTTCTCACCATCTTCGTCCTATATAGTTTTTAACAGATTGTTCATGTCCCACGTAGACGGGCTTGGTCTCAATCATTGTTTATTTGAAGTACCTCATGCGGACACCATGCCGCAAAATTGCAGAACAAAGCTAATGTGTATAAATCTCCGCCAATATAGCAGTTATGCTGTAAATGACTATAGATGATCTTATTAAAACCTCACAGCAAGTCCGCTTGAGTACTGATAATGAGAATATACCTTTGTTTAAAATATGACGAATAGAAGCGCCTTGGACCACCTAGTTGGCAAATCGCAGCTTTTAGTGCGATAGCGTTAAAGAACTCGTGTCGCAGAAATTCCGCCTTTGCCGTCGGCACCGGTGGTTGTGAGCGAAAAGTCGTCCATAATTGAAAATTTCAAAACGTAAATAAAGTAAAGCATAAAGTTTTTGGTCCTGTTAAGGATCGAAACTGGGCCAATCACGTGGCAAGCAGGTGTCCTACCGTAAAAACACGATGTGACTTGCAGCTGCTTCAAATCAAATTAAATCAAATCTTTAATTTCTTTTTTCATAAAAGGATGGAGCTGCCGCAAAAAGCTACTGTGAGAAGTAGCTTGACGAGGCGAACGCTCCTGAATTGACAGCTTTGGAAAACACACCAAAGAATCAAAGATTCATCAGTGGCACAAAATAAACAGAAATGGCAGTACTGTACGCAGATATGATCGCGAATAACCCATGAAAATACCAAAAAATCAACACCACCAAGAAACACCGATACGTACAATCACTTCAAAAGTGTACATCAACACAAATAATAACAATATACGGATCGCACATAATTAGAAATAACATAGTTAGGCAGCAGAATAAGCGCTTAGTAAACGGTTGTTTGGTGGGCGACATATATCAAATTTCAGAAGTAACACAGTCAGGCAACAAAAATAGGCTTCGGGAAAAGATACAGTCATCTGCAATGTCGTTTTGAATACAGCTTTATTATAATCTACAATATGCCACAGTTTTAGGCATACAGCTATAAAACATTAATGATGTAAGTAACGCATGGATAACTTGTGAGCCGGACAGGAGAGTTCTTTCGCAGCGTTGAGCTGGCGAACAGCGAGTATGTTGAGTAGGTTGCGTAACTTTCACCTGCATAAAGCCCAAATGCGCACTTCGTATTCGTAACTGCTCAGGGCAGAAGGAGGCGGCGACTGCCTTGTGCCGCCGTTGTGCCCCGTACGCTTGCAGCCGTGCCTTCTGTAATAGCAATGAAAGGGCCGCTTTATTTTTCTTAGGACGCGAGGGAACTTTGAAACGACTAATATACATCCTATTTATTTTTTTCTTGACACTTACACTGAGAGTTAAAGATGATGCGATAGGATATCAGTTTGTATTATATGTTTACACTGTTGTCTCACGGCAGAAGTACCGCTCGAGAAGATGCAACGAAAATAAAATTTAAGAGCGGGAGAAGTTGTAGAATGCTAGCTGGAGACGAAAACAAAAATATGACACCAATAACGCAATAAAGGAAACTGAAGGTTCACGGTACAACCATATTTATTCACTTGTCCACATTCAGCACCACGGTTACCGGCCGCGGCGGCCACTTTTCTAATGGAGGCGAAAAGCGAAAACGAGATTTCGGCGCAGGTTAATGATCCCCAGATGGTGAAAATTAATCCGGAGCCCTCCACTACGGCAAGGCTCATTGCCTGCAATGTGTCGGCCCGTTAAACCCTACAGTTAGTCACATTCAGCACCAAATGCATTTGACTAAACCAAACGTTAAATCTTCCAGCAAAAAATTAAAATTCTGACTAAAAGAACAAATGCATCAAACACTAACAGTGAGCTAAATTAAATAGAAAAACACATCAATCAAGTTCTCGCACTTAGAGATTTTTGAAAATAATCTCTCTTGTTAGGAGTGTGCGCACGTTTTTGTTACAGTTCTCCTGGTTCATTCTCCTAGAAATGTGATGAAGTCTTGTTCTGATGTACACGCTGGCAATTTTCTTTGATAAACTATATATATGGTTATCAAGGGGGTCACAGTCCAGCAGGTGAGGCTCCAGCTGCGCGAACAATGCTTTTTCAAACACTGCAGTAATCACATGTACCAAAAGGCTATCTGAGCTAGTATTAAGGGATTTCAAATTCTTGCATTCATGCTGTAGTACTCGCAGTCCCTTTTCTGCAATACTGCAGATCTCTAAGACGTCCTTGGATGGTGCGACAAGTCTACCTCTGTTTTTTGCTCTGACAAGGTCTGGTTCTTCGCTTGATTCCAGCGCAGCACAGCGCTCCTCACAATTCGTGACAGACCGCACCTTGCGAGCCACAAATCCCGCTATATACGGCACTACAGCACTCGTCACCGCTGAAAGGCTCTGGGGGAGATCCACACGATGAGTGTAGTCATGTTCATCATCCACAGGCTCCAGAAGCGACGACCTCCTGTGTGACGTAACTGCTGTTGGTGACTCGGCAAGGCTGACAGCACTGGACATGTTCAGGATAGACACCACATCTCGGCAGCAGTTCCCAGCGTCAGACGATGTTACCTCTGTGTGGAAGAGGAGGCGCTTATAGGCGGCTCTGAACTGGCAGGCTGTGGGGTTGTTGTTGTATACCCCCTTTCCCCTCACACAACCAAAAAAACGTTTCCAAATGGTCTTGCGACATCTTGTGCGTCAACAGATACTTCAAAATTTTCGTGGCCACAAGGGCATCGAAAAGGGCAGTGACACTTCGAATGCAAATGATGAGGCCAACAAACCCAGTTTTTTTCAGTCCATCTATCACTGGTCGCCCACTTGCATCCTTCAGCCCCCTAATATACTCCTCGGCTTCGTGGAAGAACGATTTCCAAGAAGCTGCATTCTGCTGCCGCAGTGGGGCTTTGAATGATCGCGCCAGAGGGTTCCTCGAGTTCAGAATATCGAAGAGGCGATCAAAGATTCGATTGAACTCCGCTGATGCGTGGGCACCTTGAAACTGCGGAAGCTTCAGTTTATACTCGCAGAAGTCCAGTGCATCAGCAACAGATGAGCTAAGGGTCTGCACAGCCAGTCGAACCTTCATTTTTTGCTTTGCCCACACCAGATGAACTTTCGTCAGCTTTTTTCCAAGGTGCAAGCCCTCCTTTTGTTGCAAGGCCTCAAGAGCTTCAATGTATGACCACTTCACTTTGCGCCCTTGAATATCAGTGAGGTGGTTTACTGATCCCAAGCAGTTACGCACAAGCTTGATCATGTGACAGGCGTCTAGAATCACAAATACTTTGCTTGGGCAATCTTCTAAGCACTGGAATGAGGTGTTAAATCCCGGAGAACGACAGCGGAGATCAGCACCAAGAAAACTGGCCATTGAAAAGTTCGAGGCCGCTCCATCAAAAGTCAGTGATGCTGCTATGACACCTGCTGAAGTCACGCGCGAGATACACTCTTTCGTTAGCTGCGCTCTTTCAGAACCAGAGAGAGAATCAATGAAAAAATACCCAAGGGGCACCTTCAGCCTCATATTGAGTGCCACCAGCATGAAAACACAGGCATTCGTTGCTTCTGGGAGGCTGTCATCTGGCATTTCCATGCCCAAGTCGACATATCCGAAAACTTTGTTGCCCACAAGTTGGACATGTTTTTTAATAGACATGTCGTCAACCATTATGGCAGCGACCAGTGGCTCATCTCTTCCTTGCACTATGTTCTTGATAAACTCGAATGATTCTGAGGTGAAGCCAGGATCACCATTCACTGCCTTGTACCATTCGCGAAGAGTTCGCTGGTTTGGCAAAGCATTGTTAAACTTAGCTCGCACATAATCATAAGCCCTTGGCGAATAATAGTGAAGCGTCAGTGCAAATGCTCTTAATTCTGGGGGGTATTTGTTCGTCTTTTCATGAGTTCTCTTGAGAAGCTGCTGGATATCCGGAGAAAATGACGCTTGGAAAACCTCCAACCCTTTTTCCGACAAAAGGTTCTGCTCCTTTAGCTGCTCAATCAAATCCTGAGAAGCATCAATGCGTTTTGAAAGTCTCCGTTTCTTCTGGTGCAACGTCTTGACCTTCTTTTTCAGCTGCTGTACCTCTTTCGCCGATTCATGCACTTTCTGCTTGTACCACTCCTTCGGGGGGGAAGTTTGCAGGGGGAGACTTCGGCAGCTTCATCCAAAACAGGCTCCTGAGGCGAAGGCATCTCCCGACTTTTTGGAGGAGCTCGTTTTCTCTTCTCCTACGCAAAAAGAGGAATAACGCGACAGCGTCAGAAATTTAGGCATTTAGAGCGAATGCGCAACTAAATATTAGAAACTGAAAATCCCAGAGATGCGGAGCTAACGCTACAATAACTACATTTGGTAAACGAAGAGCTCACGAAGCGTACTCACTGGCTTTTGTAGGTGCGCTGGAAACGCTGCAAACTTGGTAGGGATGCTACCAGCTCGTAGTCTCGTTGTTTGCCCTGTTCTATCGAAGCAGTCTGCTTCAAAGTGCGTTGAACACAAGACGTCATTCTTCTTCGGAGTCCAACCTTCTCGCCTCACAGCGCGCTCCCATGCACTGCGCAATTCGCAGTCTTTGGGAAACCTGCAAAGCACAAAAATGTTTCACAGTGTCTCCATGGCACCCGGACGTAAATGGGAAATGCTTGTACGCGCGAATGCATTCGTAATCGCAAAAATATGCGAGGGAAAGCGAGCGAGCAAAGCACGCTACTTACACGTGAAAAGTTATCCCCGGTGTTTGCTTCACGCGATTTGCGCAGCCAAATGCTGCGCAAGAGCCCACCATCGTCTTCAGAAGAGGTCACAGTCGTCTGCCACAGCGGCCTCATTCGATTAGAGGCACCGCACTCAAGAAAAACAACGGAGAGGCCGCACGCACATGCACGCGTTACAATGCGTTCGACCGCTTTCTGCCCTGAGCAATATGGCGGCGCGTGACGTCAGCCGCGGAGCCCCTCCGCCACTCCAGAAAGTTTAGTATAACCTCCTTGGTTTTGACGTTGTTCACATTGTCACTGTTGGATTAGGAAGCAGGGTTGGGTAGACGGGAATATTACCGTTGATGGCAGCGCCGAGGGTGTCGACGGAGTGCTTTAAGCTTCTCTGTAGCTTCAATTAGGTGGCTCAGAGCAAGCACACAGCAGGGTTCCGTGTGGTGCCCATGGCAGCTCTTGCACAAAATCAATAATGTCAGAAGCATACGTTGAAATTGACGAACTGACTACTCCCAATCGTGGCACAGCAAACACAGTGGTTATTGTCATCGTTCCTTATGATTAGTGGTATCTACTCGATATGCATGAAGGGCTGGCGAAGAACTTGCTTAATTATTCAAATGCACACCAAGGGGCGTAATCTTGGAAGTACTAGACAAATGTAGATGTACATAGTGTGGAATGTAACTAATATATTAGGAAGAAGATGCAATCTAGCAGTCGTTTTGTTACAATTGTTGCACAGCGAAGAAAATAATTCTGTTAGGTATTCTGGAGTATAGACACGTGACTTATTGGAGTAAGCACTCGCTAAAGCTTGTGGCTGTCGTGCAAGTGCTCCCTGCTTATGTCGTGTAACAGCACAACGTTGTGTAAACATCGAAATACTTGTGCGAAGAGTGATGTAAGTTAGCATCCTGACGTCGTTGCCAATTCCGTACTCAAGGCTAATATTCAACAATTGTTTGGCGATAATAAGGCATGACTCGCGCACACTCGCTGATACCATAATTTATAATGGTTGGCATAAAATTCACTGCGAAAGCTCGCGGCGAAACAGAATAATTCAATATAAGGTAAAAAAACAACTCGCTCACAAAAAGTCCTTAGGGACGACATACGTTGTGCGTAACCAGCTATTTTAACATAGCTTCGCATTCTCTAATACTGTTATTCAGATGTATTTAAGAAGGTCTGGTTGATGAGCAATACCTAGATATGCCCTAATTTCAGCAAACTGCGATTATGAATTTCGATACATTCGTGTGAAAAATGTTGAACCATATGTAACATAAAACCTGTGCTACAACAATGAGTAATGACAGGGACTTTGTTGGAAGGGTAATAGTGTCGCTGATGGGAAGCACTTATATGAAACCTAGAAAAATTATTGTCCTTATTTGTAAAATTTGTTTCACCATCTGCTTATAAAACTCTTTTTTAGCCCTTTTCTTGAATACCTTCTTTTTTTTTCACTCTATACAAGAACCTACTCGAGTCCTGTGGCACTACACAATATACCACGATCGCTTCTTAAGCTTGGCCCTTGTGTGGTGGTTATGCAGACTTCAAATGTGTCTCGGGAGGCTGTGTATTTGCTGGTCTCCCTTTCGACCAAGTGCAAATGAACATGCCTATCAAGGCCCAGGACCTTACCTCTTAAATTCTGACTGACAATAAAGCCTGCACGAGGGCGGATCGGTTTAACCTGACCGTCCCCGACCAGTCCTAGCCAGGTGACGCTGAGTAAACTCGTGTATATTGCGGACTTAATAAAGTTCTTTCACTCACTCTATACTGCAATCTGCCTGTTTGAAACATGCATTGCTTACAATGCCCCTATATGAGTGCTCACGGTTTACCTTAATTTTTGTTGCTTTACGCTTGCTCATTTTCCAGGAGTTATAGATATTTGTTCTCTGGTTTGCGTGTGAATAGAAGATGATAAGCTGATGTTGCAAACGGGAATATTACGTTACATTGAATTGTATTACTTTCAAAAATAGAGTAGGCATATACACTTGAACTGAGAATGTTTACTGTGTCCTCATACGCTATGCACATGCTAATTCGAACTTTTTCTTTTCCCAATATGTTGAAGATAGTGCAGTTATTCATATTTTTAGGTAACTAGTCGGCAAAAGCAAATTGATTTCAAAGGTCTTAACCGGCAGCCCTTTTGGTCGGATCTAAAGTGACTAAAAGTTTGCAGCATTCAAAACAAAAATCTGAATGTTTCGAGGCAGGCGATTTGAAGTAAATATGAGCACGGGAAAAACCACCTTTTATTCTCAAACCCAGGGGCCAAGCTCTGACTTCATTATCTGTTAAAGAAGCGAAAAATAAAAACAAAAGCTAACAAGAGTGTTATGACGTTTTCGGCATATTTGTGAACACACTAGCGATGAAGCCCACGTCTGAAAGATACTGGGGATAAAATTCTAATCTAAACACGAGGAACAGCAAGCACTAACGAGAAAAACAAAAAGTAAGACAAGAACTCGGCAAAAAAAAAAAAAGCTTCCGGCGCACCATTTCGTCGAACTGCCTGCCATTGGTTTTATCGAGCACGTCTGCCACTTTGCTTTCAGCGACTGTTTCCCTTAGACGAGTAGCTGGTGTCCACGAAAACGCAAAACTTATAGCTTTGGCTTCCGCCACGCTTGCCGAAAACAATTTCAGGCGTGGCCTTTTTTATTATTTTATATCTCACAGTGCTAAGCATTGATTAGTGTACACTTTTATTTTTTTTCCTTCTAAATACTGCATTCTTCAATCCAAGCGCCTCGCTCTTAGGCTGGCTGCAAATGAACACTCTACTGAGAGCAGAGTTGTTGGCCCGTGCGAAACTCCCCTAAGAGTCGAAGAGGAAAGAACCGGGGCTCTGCCAGTCCGAAAGCGCGTGCAGCTTCCTTGAAAGAGACGGAAAAGTAAGCGCCGATCGCGTTTTTTTAAGCGCATTCGTGGTTGCACAAACGAAATACGCTCACAACAAGCAGCAGGTCATGCGGGAAGAAATAGGTTGGGGACTTTGATGGGAACATCTCGCATCGAGTGACGCACTTCGGGACATCCTTTTTTTCTTTGTGATGCCATACATTGTATTTCCTACATTCTTAAATTGATCTAACCACTCGAACGCTGCTAAACTACAGCTGCCTAATAATTATTGAAGTGACCACCCAGTAGTGCTATTGTGTTTGTTCTGTACACTTCCATGTGAGTGCTTATTTCTGGTCGTACTTATGGTCAGAAGAGGCCATCAAAAAGTCAACCAGTCAAGAAATTAGGTTTTCCGATTTATGTTAGGAGTCTCAGGGAATACAAAAATTTTAGAGCAAAACTTTAGTTAAGATAAGAACGTAGTAACTTTGGTGATAATCAATGAAAATAATTGAATGAGTTCCCTAGAAGAAAAGATGGCTTCGTTGTGAGCAACTTAGGGAGCTTCGATGCGCGCGCCCAAGAATCGAGGCACTCTAGAGCAACGAGCGTCATTTGGGCCCCTTGCAGTGCAGATGTTAAGTACTCGCTAAGTCAAGCCAAGGAAAACACCAGTGCGTGTGGTAGCCGATGTGCGAGAGCCACCCTCATGTACCAAAGACAAGGATTGGGGTGGTCCAGAGTTTATTTATTTATTTATATATTTATTATTCACGCGTGCTGAAGTCTGGTGTTTATTAGTTTTTCTCATATTTGGTGTAAGAAATTATTCTGAGATTAGATTGCCCGATACATCATGCGTGCAGGAAAGCAGGACTTTCAAAATTAATATGTTTTGGTGAAGCGTAGAAAAGATGCACCATCAGCCACGTCAGCTCATGTTGCATACGTACGTTGTGGTTCGTTTTCTGCACGCATTCAACTTAGCATTAATCTGTGGTGGTACCTCTTGATAGGAGTAGTTCTTCGATATTTCGATTTTATGGTGTCTTTCTTGCTACTTTTGCAGTGCTTACCAGCAAGTACTCGACATGCTTGAGATGATAAGTGTTACGGCGAAAAGGAAACTTTGCAGCCACTCAACATGAAGCCTGGCTTTATATCAATTAGAGAAGTGCTGCACGAGAGAAAGCACTTCACCAGATGCATAGCCAGCGGCACAAGTAGCGATGGAGAGAGGTGCGTGCGCTGTCCTCTTCGAGAGCGAGTTCAACCGATTCATTTTTTCAAGAGCCATGCTGCTCTACGAGCAATAAACTTTGCCTTGAGCTGTAAGGTGACGTTGAAATTGATTGAGGGGCTGGGTAGCCCTAATATATATCATAAACGCCTCCTATAAACCTCACCACAAGTCCCGCGCCAGTTAGCAACCCCGTGTATCGGACCAGCCACACGAACAGGTGACTTCCCACGCAAGTCGACGTTCCCGTTCACGGCACCTCAGCTAGAATGACCAGGACTTCTGTTGCAAACGAACTGAATTGGTATGGAAAACACAGTGGTGAACTGTTACACGATAGATAGCCCACAGGGTTCAACGCCTTTCCATGGCATCAAGCTCGAAGATGTCGAAGACTGGTTATCTAACTTCGAGCGTGTGGCTGTCTTGAATGAATGAAACGACAGAGCCAACTTGTGGCGCGCGTAGTTCTACATGGAGGGCGGAGTGCGAATATGGTACCGAAAGCATGAGGACGAACTAACGTCTTGGCACTAATTCTGCCATTGGATACTGGATATGTACAAAAGCACATATCGCTATGAAAGAGCGAACCACACCCGCATTCAGATGCCCAAGAAAACTGTGTCAGCCTATGTGGAACACATGACACACCTGTTGAAACGAGCTTATTCAATAATGAAGGAGGAAAAGAACCTGCGCCAACCTATGCGAGGAGTAAAAAAGCAGTTCTTTGCTGGTCTTGTTCGAAGAACTCCGAAGACTGTCGCTGAAATCCTATCCGAGGCACTTCCTAAGCTTGTACGCCTGTTATCGACGGTTCATACAAGGCTTTTCGAATATCCGGCATTTCTTTGCTTGGCTTGCGAGAGATGACATGCCATTTGCATGGGCTAGTTAGCGAGCAGAAAACTGCTTTAACCGAACTGTGACAGTGCATGCAGTGAAGAGCGGTTCTTGTGTTTTGATGACTATGTGGACACAGAGCTGCATACTGACGCCAGTAACATCGTCCTCGCTGCAGTGCTTGTCTAGCATCATTATGGAAAAGAACGAATCATAGCCTATCTATGCAAGCCATTCATTGTCTCATGCGGAGAAAAATACCCAACTACAGAGAAACAGTATCTTGCAGTCGTATGGGTGATCACAAAAGTTTGCCCTTATCTCTATGGTCGTCCATTTAGAGTGATGACGAACAATCATGCCCTTTGTTGGTTGGCAAAAATACGTGATGTCTCATGACGACTTACCCAATGGAGCTTGCGTCTACAGGAATTCGATAGAAGCACCGTCGACAAGTCTGGCTGAAAGCACGAAGACGCCGATACACTTTCACATGTGCCCATTCATACCGTTAGTCAGGAAGCAGAAGACGTTGACGGTTTTCTAGGCGTACTTAGTTTACCGGATTTGAGCTGGCGGCAGCAAGACGGCGATGACATTCGACCAGTCATCGAATATTCAGAGGGTCGTACCGCGGTTATACTATGCCATCTATCCAGCGTGTTCACTTCCTTCTGTTTTTAAGACAACGTCCTGTATAAGAAAAACACCCGTTATTCGCGCCGCGCCTACCTCCTCGTAGTTTCTAGAGATATGTGGAACGAGGTACTTTTTGCTTCTCATAACAAGCACACATCTAGCTACATCGGCTACTGAAGAACACTCGTCTCCGTAGGTGAGGCGTACTATTGGCCCGGGCTTTTGAGAAGTGTCGAGCAGTATGTAAAGGGCTGTCGGAAATGCCATGACCGAAAGACACCATTTAGTAAGCCGCTAGGGCTTCTCCAACCAATCCACCCACCTCGCATTTTGGTTGACCAAGTCAGAGTGATATTCTTGGCTCTTTTCCTTTATCAAAACACGGCGAAAATGAGTAATTTGTCGCAACCGACTATTTGACACGCTACATCAAGACGAAGGTGGCGCCACCAGCTACAACTTCCGAGGTTGTGCAGTTCATGTCTCAAATTGTATGGCGTCATGGTGCTCCGTCTGTAGTAATAAGAGACAGAGGTGGAGCATTCACTGCGCAGCTATGGATGAAGTTTTTCGGCTGAGCGCCGCCAGACATCGAAAGACAACAGCCGCTTCGAAAGACCAATGGACTTTCCAACAGAATAAAAAAACAGTCAGACATGATCTTCATGTAGATTGACGCCCAACATAAAACACAAGATTGGATCGTGCCATACCCGACCTTCGCGTATAATACCACCGTTCAAGAGACAACGTAATTCACGGCTTTCGCCTTCTCTACGGCCGCGAGGTGCAGACATTGTTAGGCGCTATCTTTATCTGTGAGGGTGCTAGTGAGCTAACTACTGGCGCTGAAAATTTTGGGGTGCGTGCCGAGGAAGCACGGCCGCTCGCGGTGCTGCACACTGGGCGACAACAACAGGCCGATGCACGGCGCTACAACACCCCCCACGGAGACGTGTCATACAGTCCAAGGGACCAAGTTCGTGTATGGACCCGTGTTCATCGCCGTGGCTTCTCTCCGAAATCGCTCAGTCGGTACTTCTCCCCCTCTAAAATGCTACGCCACAAGAATGGCGTAACCTACGATGTGGTTCTGGTCACACCGTCGCCAACACGAACGAGAGGAAAACAACCGAGCCAAGACATAGCTTTGGTAATATGCATGGAGTAATATTTTACGCGTTTCTAATGGCTCATTTGTTTCAATTGTTTGCTCATTGCTTATATATTTCGTTTTCTTCAATTCGTATCAGTAGAATCGCCTCGCCATTCATTGAATCAGCGCGTAGGACAATTTGCTAATCTAGTACCTTTTCTTTGTCTAAGCTGCGTGATTTGCATCAGTTTTTTTTCTCACAATTTGAGCGTCGAGGAATTGCCCTACTTCTCGTAGGGGGGGAGGGGGGAGGAGGGCAAGAAAGCTTCTTGTATTAGAGGGTCAAATGCATGGCCAGAGGCGCAGGTTGCGATAGAAAAAAGTTCGTGCGTTGTCCTCTTCGAAAGTGAGCTCAACAGACGCGTTTTGCCAAAATCCCTGCTGCTCTGCGGCCAATAAACCTCGCCTAGACTTCTGAGGTGGCGTGATAATATGCTTAAGCACCCAGCATTCAATGCTCGTTAGTCTTTATGACCAATACTGCATAATTTATACCCCTTCTGTTATTATTCTCCGATGCTGAATAACACAACAAGGTGCTGAAAAGATGTATATATCATTGCTTCAATTTTTGCGCTGTCGAGGCCACGTGTGTAGTGAATAAAGGTACATAAATATCTAGGTTCTGTGCCCCGCAGCACAGCTTTGACATTGATAAACAGCAAATAATTTTACAGAGTTAATCAAAGGTCTGATAAATTCCAATCAGACTAAAATTTATGCTCTGAGTGTTTTTAAAACAATAATTAAGAACGCAATAGCTTACCAATTTTATAGCATAATTTACAAGAATGGTTTCTGATGCATTATGCTCCCAAACTACAGTGATGTTGCTTGGTAAACTCATTGGGCTCGAATTATTGTGTGAGGCTGAAAACGAATTATCTCCTACTTTCAAGAAAATTTATACACTTAACGCACAGTCTTGAGCTCCAAGAAGCGAGAGCTCCTTTGACGCTACTGTCTTGATGTGTCAAATGATGGGTCGTAAGCACCGCATCAATTTTTAGATGCGAAGCAGCTTATCGCAGAGTTCAATCCAGCGAGTGGCGGGACCAAATTTACTGCGTATGTACCAACTCTCCCCTCTTCTCGTGTGAGCGCGGTAAGGTGGCAGAATCTCGGAGAGTTGGCGCAAGTGCAGTGGGGGAGCGAACAGTCACCGAGGGTGCTCTCCTCGCGTGGGCGCGAGGAGGTTGGAAGGGGTAGGGTGCAGGAGGTTTCAGAGCACTGTTAGAGTGTACTAGAAGTGTTGAGTGGCGTGACCGCGCCTCACCGCCTGATCCTTTCCGTGTTGGCCACAGTGGCGGCACTGCAGTCGACAAGTACTGAAAGGGCTGCACGCTGCGTGCAGGAACTGCTATGAGCTTTGGCTCCACCGTCGCGCTTTCTTGATGCATAATTTTTCGTTCCTGTCCATCATTTGTGTCTAGCACATGATGCCAGAGCCCTAGAAGTATGACACGCCAATCTACTGAATTTGAGCTCCACAAAAGCCCTTGTGAGAGATTGAAAATAGTTCAGAAAGCGTGTGCCTTATAGTGATTTCTTCTCTCTTAGCTATATCTTCGTTGGTTAGGCGTCTACAATATTCAGAATAACTGAGCCGATTTATCGGAGGTGAGCTGTGGTCAGAAAGATATGAGATTAAAAAAACAAATACTGTGCCACACGCACACAGAACCAGAAAGCCATAAGTAAAGAGAGGAGAGGAAGGGAATCTGAACTCCCTACACCACGAAATGTTTTCGTAATTAAACTTTTCAGGGTATACTAAAATATTTACACGCATTAACAGCAACCACAAAATGCCAAAGTTAGGCGTTCTGCTGCACACCCCACACTCTAAAAAAAAGAACTCTCATATGAGTAGCCCTGCGCCAATAGTTTTGCAGCTGGCAAAGCTGAAGATAACGTATCTCTACACATGTGAACTGTAGATTTCACGTTTTCCACAGTGTTAGGTCTCTAAACTAGTTCAACTCTAACGTAGTCGGACGAGAAATGCACTGCCTAAAAATACTAGCTGTGTTAAGGGAAATCGCATGAATATATATATATATATATATATATATATATATATATATATATATATATATGGTGTGCGTGTGTTAACTGTGTACCTAAAAAAGAAGGTGAATTTCTCGAAACAAGATGCACCATTTCCTGCCTACACCTTTGATAATGATAATAATAATAGTATGCTCATAATACAAAACATCGTCAAAATTTTGTTCACTTGCAATGGCGCTACGCTGAGCCAATATTCATAAAGCAGCAAAATCTAAGCTGTCGATACAAAATGAGAACTGGTTACAATGTTTTCACGTAGATTAACAGGCAAGCCATATATATACAATTGACACCTTTAATGGGTTTGTGTGTTGGTTTAATAGGTTTAATATATATTAGAGCTTTCGACAAGCAATAATTATTATCTTTCACAAAACCGGCATGATATAACAGAGTCGTCACTGAATAATGTTCTGGCAACGTTACTTACACTAGGGTTTTTCGTGAAACAATCGAGTGCATGTAGGCTCATATGAGAAACACTGTGCTCTGGATATCGTAGAGACTGCCGACAAAACAAGTGTATGATTCATTCATGGTTTTGACACTTCTCTTCTATTTTAGTTCGCCAGTAGCCACTTATGATGCAATGCAGCTCAAAGCGCAGATTGAGTAAAAAGCTCCGTGCAAACTCTGATTCCGTGCAAACTTTGATTGACATATTTTGTGTGTGTGGGTCGGCAGGCTCTTGAAACAGTGAATGTATCGACGCAATTTCGGCGTGCCTGCATATTCACTCGTGAACCATGGAGCGTAGCAGGTTTGCGTACACTTATAAAGGCCCAGACACACAATAAACGCGCTAAAAACAAGCACATCCATGCTTTCACCGGCTACGGCGCGCACGCACCCAATGCAAATGCTCCTGAGATCTTCAGTACTATGCGACTACAGCGTCGCCGCTACTGTCATCCGCCGGAGAATCAGCCGAGAAGTGGTGCGGCCGCCTCGTTCACTCCACTGCCCCCTTCTAGTACACTGTAGCGCTGTCTCTGCTTAATTCCTCCATTCTCGTTTATCTCTCCGCCACAGCTGTGCTCTCGTATATAATAGACTGCTCATGTACACCGGGAATACAGGGATAGCGAGCTTCACGTAATAGCATGATCGAAGCACGCCTGCGGAGATTTGAAAGTTACCCATACCGCTTATTGTACGCGCACTATTCTTCAGATTTAGCGTTACGTGTTTGCGAGGTGTGCGTAAACATGGCCGTGCTTTCGGACGCCCACTTCGAAGTGATTTCAGCGTACTTTTTGAAAGATTCACTTCGATCGCAGCAAATGACTGTTCGAAGTAGCTTCACTTGCCTTCAGTTAGTTTCGATTACCGAGCATTGCGGATAAACTAGCGTATTTTTGAGATAGCTTCCCATTTAGAATTTCTCTAAGCCTAACCTAGAAATCAATGTAAACAAATCGGCAACATATAAGTTTTCCCATAAGGTGCGTCATTTATATTTATTCACTCTTATTATTACTAAAAAAAAAACTTGTAACAATGCTTCAAGCCGTGACATAGGCAAACATTCTCGTTTTCATTTATTTTTCGCTGTTTCTTAACTTGTCGATCCCCTGATAAGCGGCGCCCCTATCCCACCTGGGGCACGTAACCCACGTTAATGCTATGCCGCTAAACTATAATACACTGTTAGCGACGAACATTTGCTGCACGGTAACACAAATTCCTTAACCTCTGCTACTACGGTAACGGTAAACTATAGGTGTCTAATACTACGCTCGCTCGCGTCGTTGCACTCTTCTCGCAGCGTAGGGTGTTGAATTTGTGGCACATACACACATGATAATACAAATATATGGGAGGTTGGGGCAACATAAGCGGTACACAGCAGATACAGAACTCTACACACAAGTGAAATATACACGAAAAAATACAAATGAAAACAACAAACGAACACACAAGTAAACACTAGTGCTGCTTCACACCCCTCAAGATTCCGTTCAGTGGGAATTTTTATAATGCGCTTTCTTCAATGGCCTTTTGTGTATCTTGCGTTTTTTCAAAACAGGTCCCTCGCAGCGTTGCAGCGATACGCAATCCGTATTGGCTTTGCCATTTTCGTCATCACTGACATGATATTTGCTCTAAATATGGCTCTGACGGCTATTATCAGTATTAGAACATCCATACACATAGTAAGTCGAAGTAAGCACGTCATTGCTTACTAGAAGATGAGGAAATACAGTCAGGTTATTTGTCGATCTTCTGTGCCTCTTGATAATCTGAAGAAACTTTTCGGACATTTGAAACACAACCAACAATGCCAACAATAAACATGAGGACATCTTTGACAACAGGACCCTTCTGGTAATTCTGTCACAACTAGATTGACTGACAACAACGTTCATGTAATTTTCTCCAACTGTTTCGAACAGGCCTTTTCTGTGGTTTTCGACCAGGAGTAGTGACACGCGACAACTACGGCGAGAGTTAGGGCACGACCATTAGCACAAAATCCACTGCCGTAGAAAAAAACAACACAAAGAAGGTTTCAAATCACAATATTATTAGGAGTGCCAAAGAAAAAAACGTAGTGGCATGGTTACACGCTCTTGAAGCATATCGATTGGCGAAAACCGACAGGATAACGGCTAACAAAGTAGGCCAAAGAGAAAAAGAACTCAAAATGCACTCTCATATGGGCCTCGACGAGCAAAACAAAAGCGTTAAAATGAATGAATATGTGGCAACGTGTGTCAGATTGCATGTGAGGAAAAAAAGAAAACTCCGCTTTGCCGAAAACGGAAGCAAAACGGGCGACGACTAATCATGTGCATTGGCGGGACAAAGGTTGGTAAACGACAGCTCTTCGATTGCGACACGCGCTGTGGACCCACATCCGTGACCTCTTTCTGCCATTTGCTTTGTCCACTACAGCACTGCCATTGCGGCTGCTTTTCTTCCCTTTGTATTCTCCCAAACACAATTCGTACGTTCCATTTCCCCTTAGCACGGAGCGTTCTTCATAGAAGCAGCTTGTTTTCGGAAATTTCTCGAGTATGGTTGTGGCGCTCTTCCTTTGCTCGGGTATTTGAGTCTTCACTGGCATTTTTTTCACTGGAAATATTTACTGTGAGAAGTAAACGACTGAGACAACAGCAACTAAACTTAAGTCGCTAGTCGACTGTTTCAATCAATGAATATTTATAACTTATTATGGCCAAGTTTTTTGCTTCTACTTGATAAATCATTTATTAGGCATGTGAAAATGTGCTTCATAATCACTACATATTTTTTTAGAGCGAAAGCTGTTATGAGATTACAACTCGGGTAAGGTGCTGTTCGCCTCCACTACTGGTGTCCGTAACCACATAGCGCGAAATTTGAAAAAAGAAACCTAGGACAAATAACACAGTGTGGCTCGAACCCGGGTGCAGTGGGTTCCAGGCCATTATTCTACCACTGAGCCACACTGGTGCTTGGGACTTGTTGGCAAACTTGCCTTAGGTAGGCTTGATGTCAGGAAAACATTCGCGTTATTACGACTTATAAAACGTTTTATGCGAATAGCCTAACGAGTGGGTCATCTGATGCTCCAACCCTTTACAAAAGCTTGTTCTTGTTTGTCTAATAACTGTGGCGCATAGCCCCGTCAGCCATAATTCCTCACCGTCGTCAGCCACTGCATCAACAGTTGGCGCGAAATTCCTTACAAGTGTTTAGCGCATCCGACGCTTCTTAGAAGAATGACGAAAAATAGCATAGCGAATGCCAACCTACTACCCCAAAAATTTCATTATTATTTCCCTAGTGGTTATCAAGCAAGTGTGCTTGCAGTAGTTATTCAATTAGCGTTTCGAAAGGCTCTGAAAGGCCGCTCTTCACGCTTTCGCTGTGACTGTGCAGTGCCTTCCGCGCAGGCCTGGCGTTTTTTTTTTCCATAGAATTGACCTAAATGGTAGATGAAGTAACGTGCGTGCTGTTATATTGATTTACCTAATACGAATGAAGAAGTCGACAGTAAGTAACGTTTTTTTTGTTACGCTTTTAAAGCTGCTGAAACGAATACTCTGCCACTCACTGAAACATGAAGTAGCAAGGCTATAAAAAGCTCTAAAACTTACTCTTTCATTTATTATGTGAATAGTCTATTAGGTTGATTTTAATAATTTAACTTTAAATATATACTTTTGCGACGACTCAACACCTCCATGTTCTTAGCCTTCAATGCACCCAAGCACTAACTTCAGCTTCGCAGAACATTGCGAGTCTGATCTATAGGCATATGACAATATTGCTACAATTCGGTGACTTGATAGCGAGTACATTTGCTGTATTTGCACCTGCGGTGCAATGCAGCATCAGTCGGGTTTCGCGAAAATCGTGATATTTCCGAACTTTGGAGACACCCCCTTATAAACGAGCCAACAGGACAAAATGGTTAAATCCACCCATCAGCGCACTGCGTTTTACTGGTTACGATGAAACGAGTCTTAGCGTCAAGGATGCTTGACTAAGTTGGAGGGTGTTTTCAAACCAGAGACATCTTGATTCGGTTTTTTTTTGTTATTCCAATGTGTGTAGAAGTGAACCCATGCAATAAAAGTGTCAGAAACGTTTTATGGTGATATTTATAGAGGCACGGTTGCTCCAAATTATTTTGAAGCTTTTAATGTCTGAAAAAAGACTGTTTTAGAATAATCAGCATGGTTGCCCCTGAGTTCTCTACCGGCCGAGTGTCCTATGATGTAGCGACTGCAGCTGAATACGAGGCACCATGTCGATCTGTACATTCAAGCGAGGCCACGTGTCAGCCTCTACATAGAAGCGTGCTGCTCGGCCGGTGCGCGTCGTCTTTATCGACATCACCCGAGCACTTACGACTGGCTAATTAGCCGTTTGGCTGGATGGTATTCTTCATTACTTCGGCAAGGACATGCCTTGATCATGTTAATTAGGCCAAGGCATGGTAAGGCCGAGGTAACTACGCCACATCATAAGACCGTGCTGATGAAGCCATGTAAAGCTAGAACCGAAATAACTCAAGTGTGCTAGTTAATGAGCTATCTAAACTATGCTAACAACACGACGGAAATCATGAACACAATAGGTAAAACCACGCTAAGTAGTTCTTACTAAAGTTATGACAATTAGCATCCTGTCAATGAACATTGCGCTTAAAAGCTTCATACTGATCATGGCATTGCTAATTGCGCCTTAGATAATTGCCTTTTTGAAGCCTTATTATTGAAAACAATACAGCTTAGTTTAATTACACTCAGGCTTCAGCCAATTAGTACATTCAAAATTAACAAATAATTGTTGCGGTCTTGACTTCAAGCCGACCACCCACATAGGTAGAAAACTAACATAAAAAGCTGCAAGAAGCTAAGTTATCATACAATTCTCCATGACTCTAGCCTTGCACAAGTAGTGTAAGCTCATCAAAATAATTTCTGTGCAAAAAATCTGCCACTTAGCGTTCACTGCATCAAACGCTTAACAGTCACACCGGCACCAGCACAGTCATGAGTTGAACTCGGGCCTCCTCGGAATCAACGAGTTTGTATCCAAGTTCACACGTCCGTCAGTTTGATTCACAGATGCCTACGGCAAAGCTCGGGTACACCCACCATATTTGCTCATGCCAAGGAGCAGTGTTCACGTCCAGCGGCACGGGTAATCTATCAGCTTTTGCGTGCATACAATTCACGCGCGCAGAAATAAAAGTGATATCACGAAGCAGTGAGGATGTCTTGCAGTCAATTTCGCCGCGCTCACGACATATCCAATCACAGCCGCGTTGCCGACAAGGTGCGAGCACCCCCGTTGACCACCTGTCTTTGTAATTATGTGCCATACTTCTTAGAAGCAAAACAAGCAGCACGAGATGGCTGCGTGTGCACTCTTGCTGCCTTTGAGAGTGGCAATTTCCATGTTGCAGGTAGAACTGAAGACGCTGTGCAAAAGAATTCGCCACGTATCTGCATTTGTTCTGCAAATGTCGTCGAAAGACGACAGTCTTACGTGTGGAGAGAGTGAAGAATACATTTATTTGATCTTCTGCTCAAGAAAATCGGTGAATGGTATTCTGAAGGGCCTGCGTTATGCCTAGTTCACGCTGAAACATCCGCTTTCTACAGCGACCGAAATTCCCCTGCCGCTGAAACGCAGCGTCGTTCGCACTGGACGCGCCTCGCGCCACCGAATATGCCATCTACTACGGGGCGAACGCGGGATGGATGCGCTGTCACCCGGTTGTTGTCGCGGCTCGCAAACGCTACTACGCTATCCAGTGGTGTATACTTCGACGAACGCGGCCTTAGGCCACATTCACACTGAGCATTCCGGCTACCTAAAGTGCTCCGAATCCGGTTCGCCAGCGGCGAGATCCGCTGAAAGGGCCCTCTGTGCGCCGATCGCTCTCGGACCGATTTTTGCGGCGTCTGCCGCCGAATCGGTCTCCGCGGACTAATAAGAGCGCTAGTCAAGGAATTTCGAAAAATGGCTTTCAAGCCCTACTCACTTGTTATGCCGCAGTGCACGTAACTGAATGTTGAAACCAACGGGAGTTTAACCTACTATGTGCCTACTTCGCCTCCGTATTTCGTGAAAGAGGTGACCGAGCTTGCTGTTGGCCTGACCGAGCTTGTTGTGGTCTTGCAGAGCAAAACGAACCCACCAACGCCACTGGCGTCGGTGGTTTTTCTGCTCTTCGTGCATTACAAGACAGCCACTTGCCACCAAAGTAAGCAGTACTGTCTTTTCTTGCTTCTTGCGTACGAGAATCTTCGAACTACACACCACCGGACAGCGTGGTAGCATTTGCGAGCCGCGACAACAACCGGGTGGCAGCGCATTCATCCCGCGTTCGCCCCATAGTAGATGGCATATTAGGCGGCGCGGGGCGCGTCCAGTGCGAACGACGCTGCGTTTCGGCGGCAGGGGAATTTCGGTCGCTGTAGAAAGCGGATGTTTCAGTGTAAACTAGGCATTAGAGTGCCTAGAGCGTGCAGCGGAGGCGAACGAGCGCATCAAGTCACGTCACACGTGAGACATGACCGCCATCTGGCAGTTTTTTTTCAAAAACAAAGCGTGTGGCTCTGGGATGGGTGTGCGCGCCCACCTCAAAGGTGATAAGGTGTAGAACGCAAGGCGACGAGTAGGTGCCACCACCGTTTCTTATTAGGAGAGCGTTGGACACACTCGCCTTTCCGTGCAACTGTTAGATGGTCAGCGCAGCGTGATAAGCGCTACGGTCCTTAAAATTACTTATGTATGCCTTTTAATGTAAAAGGCACACATGCAGAATATATACGTGTTGTTATGGTGCCGCAGACACGAGCAATAATTGCTTTTTAATCGACAATTGCACAAGTATGAACGCTGAATCTTGAGCAACAAAGGTGGGCGTTGCGGATGGTGTCGGCTGTTTCGAATACTCGATGCTGTTAAGAGTGGACAAACAGACAAACGTACAGACAGACAAACAAAGCAAAATTTTTGCGTTGAAGGTCCTCAAGAAAGACTATCGTCTTCAAAGGGACAGGCGCGCACGAACACACCTGTGGGAGGGGCGTGTTGAGTTGGGCAAGAAGACAGCACGACAATCAGGCTTATGTCGCTGCACTGCTGAAATGTTGAGTGAGTGGCGGCGCTAACGTTCTCGCACGCGCCGTTTTTTTGATAACCACCGGAAATGTCCTATTTGTGTTTTCAATGTCATGCGCGTTTGTGTAGCCATTTATCACCACTGCTATCACGTGCTTCACACTGTCTTCATGACACGGCCACCGCAGAGTGAGCTCGGGAAAAACTCGGATGCCCGAGAAGCTCGGGCCATCCTGCATTGCACCCCCGTTCTATAGTGAAACCTAGATTGAAGAGGGTGGAAAACTATTCAAGTACGGTATTCTTGTCCGGCTTGAAACCTGCGCTGTTCGTAATACTATAGAAGCATGTCTTGCTTTGTATTTGCAGTGGCTCAATCCATTAACGAATGGTGACTACTAGCACTTTCTTTTTTAAATATTAACTTTTTGACAGCTGTGTACGTTATGTATTGCTACTTATAAACATTTCCGCTGTTGATATACGCTACTAATTGAAATTAGGCACATTTTAAAATGTTTACGAGGCACGAAGGAAACGCAACCACCATGAAAAAACAAAACTTAGCGCTCACCTACGTAGCTCATCACTACCTCAAATAAGCGAACGCAGGCTTTGCATAATGGATTACAGCTCATGTTGCACTTAGGCAAATTACAGCGACCATACAATGGAAACAATTGTGCTCATACTACTTGCAAAGAACAAATTCAAGCAGAACCCACAAAGAGACTAAGCAGAAAAAAAGACGACACAATGTTTACAAAGCTTTGCCACAGCTGCGAGCCACACGGGAGGTGGCCTTGCATCCTAGGAGCCTTGTCGCTGGTGACGAGCAAATGGGCAAATGAGACCCTGTGGAAAAATGCTTCATTTGTTAGCGAATAAACCTTGCGTTGGGGGTCTCTTATTGAGAATGCTTTTTGTTTCATTTGCTGTTTTGCCGAGAGCTCGTTTTGCTATTGTTTCTAGAACGGGACGTTCATTACCTAAAACTGATAAAACAGAACATAGCCATGTGGATACCGTGGTTAAAAAGGGGGCGCGAAATGGTGTTGTTTAAACTTTAGTGAGAAGTTAACAGTAATGCATGTTCACTATACTGGTTTCTAGTGCGCTGTTCTATTATAAATTGCGTCGAGTTCGGAGGTTGCTTTTTTTGTCAACTTGGTATGTCACTATTTTTTCTAACAAGAAGTAATACTGACACTCTGACTGCTGCAATGATATTGCAAAACAAGCTTTTCAAGGAAATTACTCGAGAAATGTAGTAACGAGGTATCGTGTGAGAGCATAACATAAAACGAGGTGTCGTGTGGGAGCATAACAAAATTATAGTGGCACTATAGCCCTTGCGGCAACGTCGTCAAGATAATAAAACTTTATCTGCGTTATTTTGTAATGCTCTAAGAGGACTTGATTTTTTACAGAATGGCGAAGGATGAGGAGGAAAGAAACAGGCGGAAAGACAGGTAGGTTATCCTGTTCTTAGACTGGCTGGCTACCCTATGTTGGCAAAAAGAAGTAAAAAATGATAAGAAATAGAAACTAAATACACAGAAAGAAAAGACGAAAAATAGTGAAAGAGTGAAAGAAAACCTAAAGAGCATACGACTGAAAAGTCCGTCTCTAAATCTTGTGTTCGCAAAATACCTAATAAACTTTAAAAGCCTTCGGGCCACAGGATGGACTCTGACCATGACTAAGAATGCCTTGTTGCGGCAAAGGCCGCCTATTTAGTATATCTAGAGCTTCGGTAAGTTCCTGTTGTGGAATGTTGAAATGGGTACATTCGCACAGAAGATGGGTGGTTTTTTCTCCGCCCAACATTATGCCAATGAGTGACGCAGTGGCGCACACATGTAGTGCAGACATGTTTTAAAACGTGGCGCATTCAGGGGCCTGTTCAAGAGGTAATCAGTTTAGGCTGAATGGTACCTGACCAATATTACATCACTTTACGTTATTTCCGGAAATTCGTGCGTAAGCCTCATCTAAGTGCAGTGTGACCTTTTTGGCGGGCCTTTTTTGAACAGGAGCATAAGCAGTAGGTCGAGTAGTCTGAGCTTCGAAAGCTTTACTGTTCTCAGTTTTCAGCCTGTTTATTATACACTAGCAGTGCTGCATGTCTATTACGACAACTATTCTCCGTATTGCAGACTGCAACGAATTGATTGGTTGTTTCTGCGAACTAGTTTTAACACGAGGATTTCTAGCGTTCATGACAAATTCATCTTAGTTGAAAACTGAACAATTGCTCATTGTTGAAATTACTCAACAAGCCTCAAACTTTCTTGAACGACGAATCCCCTAACGAGTAGCGTAAGAAAATCTGGAGTCACAATACTCCTTTCTATTATATGCTCTATAAGAACAGGTTTTTGTTGACTAATCTAGAGTGGCGTGCGCAAGACCTCGCACCATGCTCTCCAGGACATATAACTGGCTCCACTTTTAGGTGTTTCAAACTAAGGGCACTCCATTAAGCCATGGTATTCAATGGCGGTTTTTTCCAAACTCCTTCTTGTGCGGCAAAAAAACGCTTCTTTTGGATCTTTAGAGAAGACCAGGGGAAAGAAAAATGCGGTATGCGTAAAGCTAGGACGTGGTAGAGTGTTTTTGTGGGTATATGAAACTGAAAATAAAATAAAGAAAACTTCGTTCTTGACACCCCAAACGCGACAAGCGTAAAACTCGAGAGGGCTGCTTTGTCAATGTTCAGGGGCTATAATACCCTATTCTTGCACTGCTTAGGGCTATAATACCCTATTCTTGCACATAAAGCGTCTTTTGCCACGATGTGATAGCTTTGAAGGTGAAGCATCTAATTCCGCTGACGCCCAACATTTTTGTGTGCTAGCTAACGATGATACCAATCCTCGAATTGTATAACCATTTATGTCTAGACGTAAACCGTGCTCTGCCACGGTGTGATCGCTTTGGAGGTGAAGCAGTAGTTTTTTCTGAGGCCTATTATTTTTGGTGCACTGGCAAACATTGATACAATTCCTGGAACTGTGATATCATTTATGTCAATACTTATCGACAACTTTCTGTGGCAGCACAGACAAGGCCAGGAAGTCCTAGCACGGAACTTTTGCTACACTTCTGCATGTAGTCCGCGAACGCTCACTTTAGTATACTGCGTAGCGTAATAGGAAATATATACAAAAAATATGCGCATATTATGTTGAAGATTATTCACCTTATTATCAGAAAGAATCAACCGCGTGGGTTGCTCGTTATCAGATGTTTCTAGTTTCTGTTTGTTGGCTGCCATTTCACTTTTTCTCTGCCCCGGTAGACAGCAATGGCGTCGCCCGGTTGCAGCAAGTTCACATCGTAGCTTTTGAATGAGCATGAATACGTGTTCATTATGTAATCTGTATTTATCGAGCAGGAAGAAACGAAGACAGTAGTTCGTCGTGAAATATTGTGTTTTCCGTATGTGCAATCACCAAAAATTTGTGTGCAAGTGTTAAAATCCGCAAAAATGAAAGTCTACTGTGACACCAGCGACCTGTAACTCTTCAGCAACATCAGCGCTCCTTGTAAAAAAAAGCACGATTGGAAACTTTACGTAAAACCAATGACCCTTCTCCTAAATACGTGGCATATGTGGTCGGTGTTTCAGCTGCCTAATATTGTTGATACGATAACGCTAAAGATCGCGCGCCTTCACACCGCTCCCGCCAGTTTCTATGGAGGCAGTCGTTTGTTTGGCTTTACCTGGCTAACAAACGCACTCATATATGTTACCCTGTTGAATGTGCAAAAACAGCATTCGTGCAAAAACAGCATAAGTAAGTTTTTTACAGAAATACATGGTTCTCTGTTCTCAGCAACATAGATTCCGGTCAAATTATTCTACGTCATCCGCAGTGTTGACATTAGCACAATCGATTAACATGGCCCTAAACAACAATAAGCTAGTGGGAGTTGTTTTTCTTGACTTACAAAAAGCATTCGATACGGTAAATCATTCAATTCTTTTGCATAAATTAAAGCACTACGGCATACGTAATCAAGCCTATGAGTTAATTTCTAATTACATCAAAAACAGACAGCAGGCTGTCGTGGTGACCGATATTTCTTCCACACTGCAATATCTGAACGCATTGGTGCCGCAGGGATCGGTTCTCGGGCCACTGTTCTTCTCCCTTTATATCAATGACTTGCCTCATGTATTAAGCTCTTCCAAAATTATTATGTATGCCGATGATACAGCATTAATATGTACGGCCGACAATGTTCTTGAATTACGAAGACAAGTAAACGCAGAATTGAAAAAAAATTCCCAGTGGTTTTTTGCTAACAGGTTAACGGTTAATGCTAAAAAACGAAGTACATTATATTTCATTCCCGTAGGAAATTAATTAGTTACGATGATATTCAGATTAAAATTGCCAGCTGCATATTAGAACGTACGGACACGTTTAAATACCTCGGGATTATACTAGATAATCACTTTCACTGGGCAGGTCAAATAAATGCCGTCGGTGTAAAGCTGGCTTCCGGCTGCCACGCACTTTTACAAGCTAGAGGCTACTTTGATAAAAGCATTTTGCCGGCGCTTTACTTTGCTTTCATCCATAGTCATTTAATCTAATGCATGGAATCGTGGGCCTGGACTTATGATTTTTATCTGGATCCCTAAACCTAGCATTTTTTTCCTTCTAACTGATGCTTGTGATAGTTTGATGTCCTTTGTGTATTTTATCTGATGTTTTTTTGGGTGTGTCCACGAAGTTATCTGTCAAAACTTTTTGTATGCACACATGCAGTTTTGTTTGGTGTGACCAGATTGTTTAAGAAGAGAAAGACTTCTCTACTCTGTATATGTGTATATTTACAGTGTCTGTATATGTATTATGTGTAATTGATATTTCCCGCTTCTGTCCATTACTTTTCTCAATGGACCCTACACTAGCCTCAGACTATGGGTCCAATCAGTGTTTGTAAACCTCATGTGACAAATGATAATAAACGTTCAATCAATCGATAAATAAACCTAATCTCGGCGAACCTGTGCCCAGTAAACAGAAAGTCGGATTACGGTAGCAGATTTTCACTGATACCAGAGAATGTAGCGTCCACCATCAATCCACTGACAAGCGGCGAAGCGTGTCGGCTGTTATACCCTTGCCATCAAATATTCTAGTATTATTGCTAGCGGGGACGTAGGTTTCAGGATAATGTGTAATGTTCACAAAGTGAACGTAATCTTACCAAAACAATCTAATGCAGCCTCGAAGCTTTTCAAGCATCTTAGGCGTGGTTTGTGCCAAACTTAGTGTAATGGGACGATAACCAAACTTGAGGAAAGGTACGTGGGGATACAGTTCCTCGCATTGTATAACTATTTAAATGTAGACATAAAGCACGTTTTGCTACGATTCGATTGCTTTGAAGGTGAAGCATCGATTTTCACTGACGCCTTTTATTTTTTTTGTGCGCTGGCAAACAATGACACAATTTCTTGAGTTCGGCAACCATTCAACTCGAGACGCGATTCATGCTTTGGCACAATGTGATCACTTTGAAAGTGATGGATATGTTTTCACTGACAACCATTATTTTTTCTGAGCTGGCAAACAATGATGAAAATTTTCGTATTGTATAACTGTTTATGTGTAGACATTAAGCGCACTTTGCCACGATGTGGTCGCTTTTAAGATGAAGCGGATATTTTCATTGATACTCAATGTTTTTGTGTGCTGTCAAACAATAATACTATTCAACGAATTGTGCAACCATTCAGGTGTAGCCGTGAAGAATTTTTTGACACGATGTGATCGCTTTCAAGGTCAAGCATCTATTTTAAGACACACAATATTTTTGTGAGCTTTCAAAAAAACAACAAAATTCTTCGAATCGTGTAACTACTTATATCTAGACGTGATCGTTCTCAAGGTAAAGCATCTTTTTCACTGAGGCACAACATTTTGTGCGATGGCAAAAAATATTTCAGTTTTTCGAATTGTATCTGTATTTGCGTCTAGAACTAAAGTGTGCTTTGCCACGATGTGATCACTTCTGAGATGAAGCACCTACACTCTACGACGTCCAATATTTTTGTGTGCTGGAAAATAATGATACTATTCCTTAATTTAATAAAAATTTATGTCTTGTCGTTAAAGGTAGTTTGCCACGATGTGATCACATGAAGGTGAAACGTTCATTTCTACTGATGCCCTAAATTTTTGAGCGGTGGCAAACAGTGATACAATTTCTCAAATTGTATATTCATTTACGCTAGACGTAAAGCGTGCTTTGCCACAATATGATCGCTTTGAAGGTATATCATCTATTTTCACTGATGCCGCTTATTTTGGGAGCGCTGGCAAACATTGATAACAATCCTCAATTTATATAACCGTTTAGGTCTACTCTTGAAGCGTGCTTTGCCGCGATGTAATCGTTTCTAAGCTGAACCGTCTAATTTCTCTGGCGCCCAATATTTTTGTTCGCTGGCAAACAATGACACCATTCCTCGTTATGTATAATCATTGATGTGTAGACGTAAAGCATGCTTCACCACGATGTGATTGCTTTGAAGGTAAAGCATCTATTTTAATTGACTCTCATTACTTTTTATTTTTTTGCCCTGGCAAGCAATGATACTACTTTTCTAATTGTTCACCATTTATGTGTAGACGTACAGGGGCGCTTTTTCACACTGTGTTCCCTTTGAAGGTGAAGCATCTATTTTCACTAAGGCCCATTATTTTTGTGCACTGGCAACACAATAATACATTTTCTTGGATTGTATACTGATATTGGTCTGGACATAAAGCATGCGTTGCCACAATGTGATCACTTTCAAGGTGGAGCTTCTATTTTAACTTACACTTATTATTTCTTGCACGCTGACAAACAATAATACAATTTATCGAATTGTGTAAACATTTGTGTCTAGACTTAAAAAGTGCTTTGCCACGATCAAATTGCTTTGATTGTGAAACATCTTTTATAACTGACACCCATAACTTTTTTTGCGCCTGCAGATAATGATCCATTCTTCGTTCTGTATAACCTTTTTTTGTCCAGTCGTATGGCGTGCTTTGCCACGTTTTCATGGCTTTGAAGATGAAGCTTTAGTTTCACTGACGCCCAATATTTTTTTGTGAGCTAGCAAACAATGGCACAATTCCTTGAATTGTGTAACCATTTATGTCTAGCGTGCTTTAACCATCAGGCATGGTTTGGCTTGTTGGGATAACTTCAATGGGGAAGCGTCTAATTTCACTGACGCGCATTATTAATTAAAGCATTTCTTTGCAAACTTTAGTGACTTCTATCTATCTATCTATCTATCTATCTATCAATCTATCTATCTATCTATCTATCTATCTATCTATTTATATATCGATCTATCTATCCAGCCACTTACCTTTGCTCACGTAGCCCTTCCTTAACTTGGCGTGCACTCACATTATCAAGGAGGGTAAAAAGATTTGACGACAATGACGCGCTGTCAAGACACGAATAATGTCTCAATCCTGTCATTAACGTCATCAAAGACTTCCAGCTAGACAGTGGCACATAAGCATGGGCGGGTATTAGACGCTCGTATGCGAGTATGTGCCATAGGTGATTGACACTTAGTATCTACCCATGAACGACGAGAACACACTTGGGCAATTTTAAAGCGTGAGCGTTAAGAAATACCCGGTATCAGTAGCGTCGACCCAACGAAGGCATAAAATAAATGTCAGTGCTAAGAAAAACCTGACATAGTTAGCGATGAGCCCCGACGATTCTAAATTATAAATTTCAGGGTCTAAGCAAGAATGAAATGCAAGGATTCTGTTTGGCAGTCGAACATTCTACTACAGAGCTATGCCAGGTCTCGGAACAACTTTTCAAATAGACGCTAATCTTCGTGAAACGTTAATAGGGGCTGCCATGCTGCCTACCCAAATGGGTACATATGTACTCCTCTGATACAGCCATCACGTCGTGTTAACGTCTATTGTTTAGGTACAAAGCACTGAAGCTGATTTATGTAGCAGTGTCCAGGGCCAGCATCTTAACGAGCACGCTCACTTCATAGGAGCGTCTGGTGTTGCTATTACGCATGTTCCGGTTAAGATCATTGTGACAGTGCAAAAACTGGTTATATAAACTTGTGAAACTCTTGTACATATGTCTGTGCGTGCAATGTTTGCACACATCTTTAGCGCCATTTATTGACTTGTCACTCAATAAAGAAAAGCTGCAACACGGTCACCTTCCCTCCGCATGCTTTGCATAACGTTGATTCCCATTTAGATAGAATATCCCGAATTTTTTCATCTATCTATCTATCTATCTATCTATCTATCTATCTATCTATCTATCTATCTATCTATTCATCTATATAGCCGCCTGCGATTGTTAGCTCTCTTGGCCGTATGGATAATCCTATCAATAACAAAGTCGGTGTGGTATAACTTGACGGTATGACAAGCATAACTGAATAGTCCTGTCGTGAAAATCGTGATATGAAGCCATGAATTTCTTGATTTGCCATACATGGGCTTACTGCTCTTGTGGCGTTTTCATTCACATGACATTTTCTAAAAATGGTATGGTGCGAAATGACTGCAAAGTGAACATAAGTGACCGACCCTACCGTGAAATCAAGACGTGCTTGTCAAAATTTACGTGCTAAGACTAGTAATCAATACACGCCACGCTCCTGGTGCACTCGCGGTCGTTTCACTAGCTTTACATATATCAAATTTGTTTTTAAATGACGTCAATGAAGGAAAAGAGTGCACATGTCTAAACATTAAAATCATGGCATGCGTGTGATGTAATAACAGGACTACGTGCCACGCTCATGATACAATTTCGACCATTTCGCTGGCTGCACATATACCAAATTTTATATCAGGTAACGTGGAGGTTGACAAAGGTAAATGACATGTCTAAACATGAAATTGATGACATGTCTGTCCTGTGATACATGTAAAATGCTACGTTCATGGCGTGCTTGCGGTGGTTTTGCTAGCTATACATATATCAAAATTGGCATTACATGACGTGAATTGATTACGAAGGTAAATGACACATGCAAACATAATAATCAAGATATGCGTGTCATCTGAAACATGGTTGCACGCTACGCTCATTGCCTGCTCAAGCACGTTTCTCTAGCTCTATATGTAAGAAATTTCATATTACGTTACGTGAATGAACGACGAAAGTAAATGACTTATCTAGACATGATAATCAAGATATGCGTGTACTGTGAAACATGAAAACCTGCTACGCTCATAGTGGCTCGCGGCCGTGTCACTAGGTCCAGATTTGTCTATTTCGGCATTAAGTGACGTTAATCAATGACGAAAGTAAATGACACGACCAAACATTAATAATCATATTCGTGTCAGGTGAAACATACAGTGTCTGCTCATAGCGTGCTCGCGGCCGCCTTGCTGGCTCCACATATGTGAAATTTAGTATTACGTGACGTGAACAGACACCGAAGGTAGGTGACATGTGTAAACTTGATAACCATGGCGTGGAAGTCTTGTACGCCATAATTTACGTCCACCTCGTTACATTTTGCCCATAAGAAGTGACACATTAAGCTCTTTTCAAAAATGCTTTGCATATATTTGCCACGGGACCTGCTATTTGCCATTTTATTGTGCGCTGGCGAAACATTATATAATTCCTCGAATTGTATAACCATTTATATCTACACTAAAGTGTGCTTTGCCCCGAAATAAGTGCTTTGAAGTTGGAACATCTATTTTACCTGAAGCCCTTTATTTTTTTGGGTGCTCGTAAACAATGATGCAATTTCTCCAATTATATTATTATATATGTCTGTACGTTAAGCGTCTTTTGCCACAATATCGTCTCTTTGAAGGTGAAGCATTCGTTTTCACCGATACCCATCATTTTTTCGCAACAGCAAACAATGATGGAATTCCTCGAGAGATATAACCATTTAGGTGGACGTATAGCGTGCTTTGCCACATTGTGACTGCTTAAAAGGTGAAGCATCTGTTTTCACTGATGCCCGTTATATTTATTACGCTGGCAAAAAACAACACAATTTCTTGAATTGTGTATCTATAACGGAAAGGCGCTGCGATTGCCAAAGCTCACGGAATCTTCTCGCATGGACTCTGCATTACTCGTTTTGCTGCATCACCATAGCTTCCTTTTTCTACTTTTAAAACGTAACACAGGCTCCAATAAGACACCTGACACCGTTGAAAATCAGCATTCCATGACGCAAGTCATTGTTTTGCTCTTGTGAGCTCACCATGCCAAAGTTCGCTACGTCACCGTGCATAACGTAACCTTTGTTTCGCTATATATGAGATGCCACCTTCTTCTGCCAGCCCTCGGTTCCAGAGCGCGTCCCAGGCAGGGAAATGAACGTTGTCGTTGAAGGAACGCCAATAAATAAGGAAGACCTTAGTGACGGTTTATGGTCACAGATTGCATTGCCCATGAACACCTGATATTGCTGTCCTGATTCAGAGCACCACTGAGACGTGTCCGACAATGCAGCTGCTGAGGCCCAACGTGTAAAGCCCACTCGTCACCGTGCGCGGCACTGCCACCACCCACTCCGAATAGACGCCCGCTACTCCGTTTACCGCCAGAAAATTACAAAATTTCCTGCGACCACAAGGTTCACTAAACCTGGCAGAGTTGGGCCCAGCCCGCCTCACTGGTGCCTTGTGTGTCACTGCTTGTTTCGACTCCCTCACAGTCTTGCCAGGTGCGCATTCACCCGGGGAACCACACTGACAGTGAGCATGCCTGACAAGACCCGCACAATGTCTCATTTCAAGATAACACGACTGAAAGTAGCTCACCAATGCTGTTTCATGGCTGTCTATGCCCCAGCACCGAACAACTCAGCAAGGGCTTAATATTCAATGTACAATGCTTCAAGCGTGACGACCAAATATTCACGGGGCTTCGCTCCCGTAACTCAACTATTGACATCCTAGGAACCCGGCGACTGAGAAAGACGAAACATTTCGTCATAACCCTCGCTGGCCATACCCTTCCGAAGCATGTCCGTTACTTTATTTCAACACTCTTGGTGTATATCTTCTACGAGCGGCTAGAGGCGTGGTTATTGTTGACGAACTGGTCACAGGACCAACGTGTGTCTGAAGCCAAAGCAAGACATGTGCCATCCATGCAGCGAAAGTCCCCACAACCTACAGACGGCGAAGAACTCACTTGTCCAGTGCAATTCGTCATTTGTAAAGGTGGTCATCTACCCGGCAGTCGAAATTGTAAATAAATATTCCTGAAAAGGAGCGCTCCAACAACCGTCGAGAGCAAGGGCAACCCAACTCAAAACCACTTCGGCTGCCAGAAAAGGAGACTACTAACGACCATGAGAACTCTAATGAATCTTTCCCGCCACTCAGTGCTAAAAGTACCTATATCTGTACACCCGACCATGGTTAGCACTACCGATCCAGTCAAGGACCCAGAATAACCTCAAGAGACAACCGGCTATCTAGAATGCCAAAGAAGGTACCTGGCAGACGGACAAGCAGAAACACCTGCAGACACAAACTAGAGAATCCCAACAGGTAGGGGAGTTGGAAAAACAGGTCAAACACATATAACAATACTTCGCTGTCGCCATCACTAAAACAAATAACTTGAAATTATTCACGCGGGGTTTGGCGTGACTACCACAAAGGACACCTAACAGATCACAGCCTCTGTCACCCAGACTCAAAACGTGCCACAATAGACTTAGACGAGGTCAGTGGCTCGAAGCGAAAGAATGCCGAAACAACAACCTAATTACTATAGTAGACCTGAAAGTCACGCCGATAAATGAAAGATTTGGAAAACTGGAAGTCGTATTCGACAAAACGTCTAGAGAGCAAGCACCTTAGAACAAGCAGCCCATGGGTAAAGTCGCTTCCCTAGGTACAACTCTCGCTAATATTACAGATCGCTTAGGTTTGCTTCTTACAATGACAGAGCGTGCAGTTGCCGCAGACGTAATCACATCACAGACACCAATTGTTCTATCTCCTGCTCATATGCAGCCTTTATTTACGAAAGGTCCAAAAATGTCTTCGACCCAGTCGGTCAGGGCAACGCCATATTAACGACAAGCTGGCCAAAGTAAGTATGAAGAAAAAGAAACATTTATTGAGTACATAAAAGCAATGCATGCCAAAGGGAACCCTACTCCGGCTTCCCTATGGTTATCTCAACGACCAAGCGGGCCCGTCAAACCAAGACCTGGCGGACCTCAGGAGGTCCGTCGCAATGGGCATATTCTCACACCTCTTTAGTGTGGAAGGCGCGCAGGAAAGCGGGAAGGGGAGGAAATAATTTTGTGACGCACTCCTCTGTGACATGAAATACTGTTAAGGAGCTGCCACATCCCGGGCAGAGTCTGCGAAGTGGTCAGAGTAGCATTTATGCATAAAGAGGAGGCTCGGAAATGTATGCGTCCTGAAGTAGGTGGAGTGCCACCTCTTCCTCTCGCGAGAACGACGGCGGTGGCGGGTGCATGGTGCATCTAGCTCTGGTGTAATATGCCAACATGTCCCGGTATGTAAAGGGAGGGCCCACTTCATCTAGACTCTCGGCCTTGCCATGCCGGGTGGTTCAGTGGGTAAGTTCTCGAGTGGCCGCGTGAGCGCCATCATTACCCGGCATGGAGGTGTGACGAGGAGTCCAGAGAAAGTGGATAGGGTGTGGGCTGGATGTGTCGTTGACGCCTTGAGTAGGATGTAGAGAGCTGCATTGGGAAAACCGCGTCCCAGCAAAAAGGCTCGGCATGCATGTTGTGAATCGGAAAGTATGTAAGTCTCCCCAGCATTGTCAAGAGCTTGTAGGACAGCAAGCGCTATTACAAAGACGTCGCCGTCCGCAGGAGTAGAACTCCGCAAAAAGGCAGCTATGAGTAATGTTGCGTTGCCATCCAACACTACCGCAGTATATCCGTTGCGGCATCAGACAGAATCGGTATATAATGTGTTGGCTTCAGCGATGTCCCAGAGCATGTGCATCAGCTACCCAACATGGGCGCGTCGTCGTCCCACGTCATGATGAGCACTCATGTTCCGGTGGAGCGTATGCAGTTTCAAGGTACGAGGTACTCAAGGTGGAACACCTATACCGGTGTCTTCGGGGTAATTTTGCAAGACTGGGTATCCCAGTCATGAAAGCACATGGGTGTGAGCAAAAACCTTTTGCCTTTTGGCTGGTCCAGTGAACATCCAAAAGTTCGGAAGGTGGGTTTCGGGTCCCTAGGGCTAGTAGACGTGTCGTGGTAGTGTAGTGTTAGATGCCGCCTTTCTTGGTCGCCTTTCGCAGCATTACGTCAACCAGCGCCTGTTCCGACTCTTTAAGTGTCTGGAAAGAGAGATGGTATGTTATGCGACTGATTACGCAAGCTGGCACTAGCCCCAGCAGATCATGTTTCGTAGTTCTGAGCGCCTGTTTCATACTTATCGTATTGTGGCGAGAATCTGTTCGGTTTGCCGGGACAAAAGAGAAACAGTGTAGTCCGCTCTTCCGTTCGCTTGAACGTGCAAGGCAAGTATGCGAGCACGCTCGACCTCAGAGACGGCAACGCCACCAACGTGCACAACGATCTGGGGTAGTGGAGTGCTGCTACGCTCCCCTGTAATGCCAAGCTCGGACTTTTGAGGAGAACAGGTCAAGCTGCACTGTTCTGCATATGTAATAATGATGTCGGCAGTCTGCTGTAGGCGATCTTGAATAGCCCCGTCTGAGCCTGGCGTCGTCCAGATCGTTATGTCGTCTGCAAAACTTGCATAGGTGACATAGGGAAATTGATCGAGCTGTTTTGGCAGTCTTGCGAGGGCAATATTAAAGCGGATAGGAGACCGAACTGATCCCTGAGCATTGTCATGACCTGTAAAGCGAATCGTGCCCAAACAGTGCGGTCCTATTCCAATGCTGGCTGTCCTGTCACGCAGATAAGAACGAACATTAAAACACATGCGGTTGCAGCGATACGATTCTGTTAGATTTTGTATAATCAAATTGTGTGTCACGCTAATAAATGTTCTTTTTAAATCAAGGGCGAGGATGGTCCATGTAAGGGCACGCGACAGAAGGCCTAGAACCTCGTTTTTGAGTTGCAGAAGCACGTCCTGTGTAGAGAGATGTGCCCAAAATCCAAACTGTGAGCGTGAAAAAATTTACTGTCGCTCGAGAAAAAGCTGCAGCTGCCGCCGCAATAGAACGTGTTCCAACAACTTCCCAATGCCTGAGGTAAGGGATATCGGCTGCATATTCTATATGACGATGGGTTTGTCTGGTTTAGGTGTTAAGAAATTGTCGGCATCCCGCCATGCTAGGGGTAGTGTACCCCAAGGCCAACAGTCATTCAAGAGGTTGGTTAGATTAACTCAGATCTGAGTCACTGAAGTTACGAAGGGCAGAGTATTGAATTTGATCAGCACCTGGTGTGGTATTTCGACTGAGATCTTGAATAACTACGCGAACTTCAACCGTTATGTCCGCGTCAAGTTCCTTGTTATATTCCACGATGTGTGGGTAGACGAGGTACTTTGGAATGTGGCTGGAAGCGATAAAACGTCCGTTCAATTCTTTGAGTAGGCTGAATGGATCGTTTCTCTACCATTGTTATGCGATGTAGTCAGTGAAAAGTTTGCATTTGGGTAGCAAATGATGTTATGAGAGCGGAAAGTATCGACTATGAGTCCGCAGTGCCCAGGGTGCCTGAATGACGCTCCAGAAACGCCGCCAGTTGTTGCGAAAGAGGTGCTCCGCATATTCTTTTGCCTCGTACGACAGTTCCCTGATATGCCGGCGAAAGCTTGCCATTGAGTGCGTTGGTACTTCCAATACGGCTCGAGCCTCTACGCGCCTCCCACAGATGCAGAGGGTGTGGGTCCACGTCCGGGTTTGCGGTTGTGGTAACGACTGCGTGCTTACACGCATCTAGGTCATCAAAAAGAGACTCTAGCCATTTTTCATACTCTGGCTGTTCGTAACGGTTCTGTCGGCGCTTTCTGAACCACACTAACTCCATGAGACGCACTTACCGCGCGGGACAGCGCGCATTGTGTAGTGTTAGTACGGTGACCACACTATAGTGGTCCCTGTCAGGATGATCGTCGAGAGGACCATGTGCTATTACTGGTCCTGTGTTGATGGGAAAGGAATAGGCGAGGTCGGGGCATGTGTCTCGTGAGACACTGTTCCCTATGAGAGTAGGGTATCCGGATTCTGTATGCAGTGCGTATCGAAACCTTTGTTTCGCTATATATGAGATGCCACCTTCTTCTGCCAGCCCTCGGTTCCAGAGCGCGTCCCAGGCAGGGAAATGAACGTTGTCGTTGAAGGAACGCCAATAAATAAGGAAGACCTTAGTGACGGTTATGGTCACAGATTGCATTGCCCATGAACACATGAATTGCTGTCTGATTGCAGAGCACACTGAGGAGTGTCGACAATGCAGCTGCTGAGGCCCAAGTGTAAAGCCCACTCGTCACCGTGCGCGGCACTGCCACCACCCACTCCGAATAGACGCCCGCTACTCCTGTTTACCGCCAGAAAATTACCAAAATTTCCTGCGACCACAAGGTTCACTAAACCTGGCAGAGTTGGGCCCAGCCCGCCCCTCACTGGTGCCTTGTGTGTCACTGCTTGTTTCGACTCCCTCACAGTCTTGCCAGGTGCGCATTCACCCGGGGAACCACACTGACAGTGAGCATGCCTGACAAGACCCGCACAATGTCTCATTTCAAGATAACACGACTGAAAGTAGCTCACCAATGCTGTTTCATGGCTGTCTATGCCCCAGCACCGAACAACTCAGCAAGGGCTTAATATTCAATGTACAATGCTTCAAGCGTGACGACCAAATATTCACGGGGCTTCGCTCCCGTAACTCAACTATTGACATCCTAGGAACCCGGCGACTGAGAAAGACGAAACATTTCGTCATAACCCTCGCTGGCCATACCCTTCCGAAGCATGTCCGTTACTTTATTTCAACACTCTTGGTGTATATCTTCTACGAGCGGCTAGAGGCGTGGTTATTGTTGACGAACTGGTCACAGGACCAACGTGTGTCTGAAGCCAAAGCAAGACATGTGCCATCCATGCAGCGAAAGTCCCCACAACCTACAGACGGCGAAGAACTCACTTGTCCAGTGCAATTCGTCATTTGTAAAGGTGGTCATCTACCCGGCAGTCGAAATTGTAAATAAATATTCCTGAAAAGGAGCGCTCCAACAACCGTCGAGAGCAAGGGCAACCCAACTCAAAACCACTTCGGCTGCCAGAAAAGGAGACTACTAACGACCATGAGAACTCTAATGAATCTTTCCCGCCACTCAGTGCTAAAAGTACCTATATCTGTACACCCGACCATGGTTAGCACTACCGATCAGTCAAGGACCCAGAATAACCTCAAGAGACAACCGGCTATCTAGAATGCCAAAGAAGGTACCTGGCAGACGGACAAGCAGAAACACCTGCAGACACAAACTAGAGAATCCCAACAGGTAGGGGAGTTGGAAAAACAGGTCAAACACATATAACAATACTTCGCTGTCGCCATCACTAAAACAAATAACTTGAAATTATTCACGCGGGGTTTGGCGTGACTACCACAAAGGACACCTAACAGATCACAGCCTCTGTCACCCAGACTCAAAACGTTGCCACAATAGACTTAGACGAGGTCAGTGGCTCGAAGCGAAAGAATGCCGAAACAACAACCTAATTACTATAGTAGACCTGAAAGTCACGCCGATAAATGAAAGATTTGGAAAACTGGAAGTCGTATTCGACAAACGTCTAGAGAGCAAGCACCTTAGAACAAGCAGCCCATGGGTAAAGTCGCTTCCCTAGGTACAACTCTCGCTAATATTACAGATCGCTTAGGTTTGCTTCTTACAATGACAGAGCGTGCAGTTGCCGCAGACGTAATCACATCACAGACACCAATTGTTCTATCTCCTGCTCATATGCAGCCTTTATTTACGAAAGGTCCAAAAATGTCTTCGACCCAGTCGGTCAGGGCAACGCCATATTAACGACAAGCTGGCCAAAGTAAGTATGAAGAAAAGAAACATTTATTGAGTACCATAAAAGCAATGCATGCCAAAGGGAACCCTACTCCGGCTTCCCTATGGTTATCTCAACGACCAAGCGGGCCCGTCAAACCAAGACCTGGCGGACCTCAGGAGGTCCGTCGCAATGGGCATATTCTCACACCTCTTTAGTGTGGAAGGCGCGCAGGAAAGCGGGAAGGGGAGGAAATAATTTTGTGACGCACTCCTCTGTGACATGAAATACTGTTAAGGAGCTGCCACATCCCGGGCAAGAGTCTGCGAAGTGGTCAGAGTAGCATTTATGCATAAAGAGGAGGCTCGGAAATGTATGCGTCTGAAGTAGGTGGAGTGCCACCTCTTCCTCTCGCGAGAACGACGGCGGTGGCGGGTGCATGGTGCATCTAGCTCTGGTGTAATATGCCAACATGTCCCGGTATGTAAAGGGAGGGCCCACTTCATCTAGACTCTCGGCCTTGCCATGCCGGGTGGTTCAGTGGGTAAGTTCTCGAGTGGCCGCGTGAGCGCCATCATTACCCGGCATGGAGGTGTGACGAGGAGTCCAGAGAAAGTGGATAGGGTGTGGCTGGATGTGTCGTTGACGCCTTGAGTAGGATGTAGAGAGCTGCATTGGGAAAACCGCGTCCCAGCAAAAAGGCTCGGCATGCATGTTGTGAATCGGAAAGTATGTAAGTCTCCCCAGCATTGTCAAGAGCTTGTAGGACAGCAAGCGCTATTACAAAGACGTCGCCGTCCGCAGGAGTAGAACTCCGCAAAAGGCAGCTATGAGTAATGTTGCGTTGCCATCCAACACTACCGCAGTATATCCGTTGCGGCATCAGACAGAATCGGTATATATGTGTTGGCTTCAGCGATGTCCCAGAGCATGTGCATCAGCTACCCAACATGGGCGCGTCGTCGTCCCACGTCATGATGAGCACTCATGTTCCGGTGGAGCGTATGCAGTTTCAAGGTACGAGGTACTCAAGGTGGAACACCTATACCGGTGTCTTCGGGGTAATTTTGCAAGACTGGGTATCCCAGTCATGAAAGCACATGGGTGTGAGCAAAAACCTTTTGCCTTTTGGCTGGTCCAGTGAACATCCAAAAGTTCGGAAGGTGGGTTTCGGGTCCCTAGGGCTAGTAGACGTGTCGTGGTAGTGTAGTGTTAGATGCCGCCTTTCTTGGTCGCCTTTCGCAGCATTACGTCAACCAGCGCCTGTTCCGACTCTTTAAGTGTCTGGAAAGAGAGATGGTATGTTATGCGACTGATTACGCAAGCTGGCACTAGCCCCAGCAGATCATGTTTCGTAGTTCTGAGCGCCTGTTTCATACTTATCGTATTGTGGCGAGAATCTGTTCGGTTTGCCGGGACAAAAGAGAAACAGTGTAGTCCGCTCTTCCGTTCGCTTGAACGTGCAAGGCAAGTATGCGAGCACGCTCGACCTCAGAGACGGCAACGCCACCAACGTGCACAACGATCTGGGGTAGTGGAGTGCTGCTACGCTCCCCTGTAATGCCAAGCTCGGACTTTTGAGGAGAACAGGTCAAGCTGCACTGTTCTGCATATGTAATAATGATGTCGGCAGTCTGCTGTAGGCGATCTTGAATAGCCCCGTCTGAGCCTGGCGTCGTCCAGATCGTTATGTCGTCTGCAAACTTGCATAGGTGACATAGGGAAATTGATCGAGCTGTTTTGGCAGTCTTGCGAGGGCAATATTAAAGCGGATAGGAGACCGAACTGATCCCTGAGCATTGTCATGACCTGTAAAGCGAATCGTGCCCAAACAGTGCGGTCCTATTCCAATGCTGGCTGTCCTGTCACGCAGATAAGAACGAACATTAAAACACATGCGGTTGCAGCGATACGATTCTGTTAGATTTTGTATAATCAAATTGTGTGTCACGCTAATAAATGTTCTTTTTAAATCAAGGGCGAGGATGGTCCATGTAAGGGCACGCGGACAGAAGGCCTAGAACCTCGTTTTTGAGTTGCAGAAGCACGTCCTGTGTAGAGAGATGTGCCCAAAATCCAAACTGTGAGCGTGAAAAAATTTACTGTCGCTCGAGAAAAAGCTGCAGCTGCCGCCGCAATAGAACGTGTTCCAACAACTTCCCAATGCCTGAGGTAAGGGATATCGGCTGCATATTCTATATGACGATGGGTTTGTCTGGTTTAGGTGTTAAGAAATTGTCGGCATCCCGCCATGCTAGGGGTAGTGTACCCCAAGGCCAACAGTCATTCAAGAGGTTGGTTAGATTACTCAGATCTGAGTCACTGAAGTTACGAAGGGCAGAGTATTGAATTTGATCAGCACCTGGTGTGGTATTTCGACTGAGATCTTGAATAACTACGCGAACTTCAACCGTTATGTCCGCGTCAAGTTCCTTGTTATATTCCACGATGTGTGGGTAGACGAGGTACTTTGGAATGTGGCTGGAAGCGATAAAACGTCGTTCAAATTCTTTGAGTAGGCTGAATGGATCGTTTCTCTACACATGTGTTATGCGATGTAGTCAGTGAAAAGTTTGCATTTGGGTAGCAAATGATGTTATGAGAGCGGAAAGTATCGACTATGATTCCGCAGTGCCCAGGGTGCCTGAATGACGCTCCAGAAACGCCGCCAGTTGTTGCGAAAGAGGTGCTCCGCATATTCTTTTGCCTCGTACGACAGTTCCCTGATATGCCGGCGAAGCTTGCCATTGAGGCGTTGGTACTTCCAATACGGCTCGAGCCCTCTACGCGCCTCCCACAGATGCAGAGGGTGTGGGTCCACGTCCGGGTTTGCGGTTGTGGTAACGACTGCGTGCTTACACGCATCTAGGTCATCAAAAAGAGACTCTAGCCATTTTTCATACTCTGGCTGTTCGTAACGGTTCTGTCGGCGCTTTCTGAACCACACTAACTCCATGAGACGCACTTACCGCGCGGGACAGCGCGCATTGTGTAGTGTTAGTACGGTGACCACACTATAGTGGTCCCTGTCAGGATGATCGTCGAGAGGACCATGTGCTATTACTGGTCCTGTGTTGATGGGAAAGGAATAGGCGAGGTCGGGGCATGTGTCTCGTGAGACACTGTTCCCTATGAGAGTAGGGTATCCGGATTCTGTATGCAGTGCGTATCGAAAGTTGCATATATTATTCCAGAGCCTAGTTCATTTTGCTGCAGATTCGGAGTAACCTCAGACTGTGTGTGCATTGTTGAAATCTCTGTACACAAAAATGGTGTGTCGAAGACGCTCAAACTCGATCAGGAGTTGATGAAGTGAATGTGTGCGTTAGCGGGGAAAACTGTACACGTTGAGCATATTGAAACTGCAACTTTACTTGCCCTGAGTGATTATTTCAAAGGTTTGGTGAGGAATACCGGTGCTCTGTGTGTGAGTGTTGCAGGTGATGTTTTTGAAAACCAAGGCTCTAATAAGTGGCGAGTTACCTGCAAAAGAGTTGAAACCAGGTGGAGTTATGGAGCAGTATGGCTCCTGTAGGAGAATGAAATCTGGAGGGTTAGTAGTGATAGCAATGTACTGTTGCAGGGAGCCCCTCTTCAGTCGGTATCAACGGCAAATCTATTACCATACCACAATTTTCTGCTCGTCAAAGGACTCCATCATCATCATGAGAGAAGATGGTCGGGCGGGAGTATGGGTGCGTCCGCTTTGCCCCAGTGAGGGGGGGGCTGGGGCCGCAGGGCTTGAGAATTCGGTAGAGAAGCGACGGACGCAAACCATGAGACTAACTCAGCAAAGAGGGAGTGCATGCGCTCCTCTGATGCCTGTATGACGGTAATTATTTCCTGCCGAAGTGTTTGAGACTCCTGCCTCGCACTCTCTATAGCTGCTTGAATTCTAGTGTTCGTATAATCTACTGCTGACTCCAGCTGTGCGTAATGCGCTGCCATGTCATGGCGTAGCTGTGTAATTTCCGGGGAAGAATCGGAATTAGTATTCAGGGGTGGAGGGTCGGGACGTGCTGGACGTCCTATAGGGGCGGGGGGGCGGAATGTTGAAAGGTGTTGAGCTGTCCGGTACTTGAACTTACCTCCCAAGATACTACTTTGGCATACTGGACCCTCAAGACTGTGGTAGCTGATGCTTCGTCGGATCGGTTGCAGTTTCCCGCTTGCCTAATGCCTAGTTCACACTGAAACATCCGCTTTCTACAGCGACCGAAATTGCCCTGCCGCCGAAACACAGAGTCGTTCGCACTGGACGCGGCCCATGCCGCCGAATATGCCATCTGCTACGGGGCGAACACGGGATGGGTGCGCTGTCACCTGGTTGTTGTCGCGGCTCGCAAATGCCACTACGCTATCCGGTGGTGTATACTTCGACGATTCTCGTACGCAAGAAGCAAGAGAAGACAGTACAGCTTGCTTTGCTGGTAAGTGGCTGTCTTGTAATGTACGAAGAGCAGAAAAACCACCGACGCCGGCGGCATTGGTAGGTTCCTTTTGCTTTGCAAGACCGCAACAAGCTCCGTCACGCCAACAGCAAGCTTGGTCACCTCTTTCACGAAATACGGAGGCGAAGTAGGCACATAGTAGGTTAAACTCCCGTTGGCTTCAACATTCAGTTACGTGCACTGCAGCATAACAAGTGAGTAGGGCTTGGCCGCCATTTTTCAAATTCCTTGACTAGCGCTCCTATTGGTCCGCGGTGACCGATTCGGCGGCAGACGCCGCAAAAATTGGTCCGAGAGCAATCGGCGCGGAGAGGGCCCTTTCGGCGGATCTCGCCGCCGCCGAACCGGATTCGGAGCACTTTCGGCGGCCGCCATGTTCAGTGTGAATGCGGCCTAAGAGCGTCTTCTTGTAGGGTGACGGGGACGCCTTTGATGCTGCGATAGCAGGGCGCTTCGCCTGGATGCTTTGTGAAGTTGACTGGCAGTGGATTCGGGATCAGGACTTCAATTTTGTCCGTGGCTTGGGGCAGGGTTTAGACCATGCCTTCGAACAGGAATGGCAACTATTCGTCAGCGGTTTTGCAGACGCATCAGTTGTCAACGATGGTGAAGGATCCTCCTTGGTGGATTTATTGAATTGTGTCTGTTCCTTGTGGATGAGTTTTTGAATCAAAGATCTGCTGAAAGGCTGTCGCTGGCGTAGCGGGCACTGTAGATCAGTTGTGGCATAATCCACTCCACAGGATTTGCACCTTGTAGAGCACGGATGTTATGACTTTGGATTATTGACGCTGCACTGCTCACAAACGGCGAGGTCCGGAGCGGGGCAATGGTCACTTTGGTGTCCAAATTTAAGGTAGGTTTTGCAGACCTGGTGTCGGGGACAGTTGGAGTAGCAGCGTAGCTGTGCTCCAACGTAGCAGATGAAGGGAGGCACATGAAGGCCTTCGAAAGCGATGAGTGCCATGTTTGTCTGACCCATCATTCGACCTTGTATTATCTGGATTCCAGTCGCTTGCGTTTCCTCTACCAGCCTATCCCTATCGCAAAACCATTGGCGCTGGCCCAGCACCATACTTGATTACTGGACCAGTGTCCAGTGTGGCGCTGACACTGGGACAGTGCAACGCTGCACGAGGCACGCTGGCGCTTGCCACTGTGATACCCATTATCATAAAGCCGAAATCATATGATACCCCTCATAAAAGCCTAAATCTGGCTTTTAAATTGAGTTTAAAATTTGTGGTCATGCGCACATAGTAATTAAGGCTGAAACACGCACGCATTGATAAAAAAAGAAAAAAAATGAAAAAAGCTAAGTGAGCAGGAGTCGTACCAATTACTTCAAACGTCACGTATTCTTAGCCAGACACGCTGACCACTATTCCACACCTAAAGCAAGGGGACAAGTTTATTTTTCTTCATTTTAAATGCAATTGAGGTATCCAATATTTTGAATTTGTCGTTTGCATACGCAGTGTTTCGTCTTTTTGTGCTCGTGCCAAACTTGCGATTGTAGCTAATTTTTGTAGGTTGCCTTGGATCACATCCATCTGGCACGTTTTGTCGCAAAGTTCGTTAGCCTAGCTGCGGATGTGTTATGGCAGTCATAGTGACTCGCTATGTGGTTATTCTTACCTATGTATAAAATAGCGTTAATCTAAACTGCTCAGTGAACACTGTGCATTTCGTTCCTCAATAGTTTGGAAGTATTTTCTGTCCTCGTTTACGTTCCGCAAACGACAGCCCCAGCACTTCACTCTAGCCGAAACAATTCCTAGGCTTAGGGCCGTACTTCTTGTGCCACGGTTGCTGTGAAGATCGTAGATATTCAGTTAGAAAGAGTCTAATAATTGTTAGAATGCAGGTTTGATTATAAGTGACCCATGAATGGTCATATTTTCGCCTTCGATTACACAGATCGGAAGCTAAAAACACCAAGATTGGGCATTGCAGTGGATAACTGCTGCCGGGGACTTGCGGCTTTCTACGGTACGAGCCGCAACGACTCACTGCTAGAGTAGGTTGGTCTTTATTGTAAGACTGATACTATTGTGATTTTGTGTTGCGAATTCTCAGTTCTATAGATACCGTTTATGAAATACATTAGCCAAACTCAATCAAACTTCAAGGAAAGCGCACCCACGCCAAGGGGAGCATCTATGGGTGTGCCGGAACCTTTTTTCTCGAAATTCTTGCGTGTCCCTACATTTCTCCCCACCCCCAAGAACAACCATAGGTAAAACACGACACGTAAGTTCTGTGTTTCTGCCCTCCTGCAGGAACAATGTTGTCGTTTGTCCACCTCAGCAAAATCCTGGGAGCGCCCCTTACCCGGGTGATCAACATATGAATGCTTTAGCGTACTCGTATCCGTTGAAAAGTACACTGAAGCTATATATGTGTACTACATAAATGAGAACACCATCATGTACGGTAAATTTTATGCTCGGTATGTCGCAATTCAATATGAAGTCTTACAGAAAGTGCGCCGATCGTGCCTAGTTTCTTCCAATGTGCCACTAACGTTTTCAGTGTAGGGTACAGACTGCACAGCATGACCAGTGCCTCCCAGCGTGCTTTAAGACACTGGGCTACGCTGTACAGTGTGGCCTAGTGAGTTTCAGTGTAGTGGGAGACACTGGCCACGCTGCACAGTGTGACGTAGTGCGTTTCAGTGTACTGGGAGACACTGGCCACGCTGTACAATGTGTCCCAGTGCCTTGCAGCACGCTGTAGTAAGCTAAAACACACTGTACAGCGTTTCCAGTGTCACCGAGCATGCTGAAACACACTTGGGGATACTGGAAACGCTGTTTCTTTTGACAGAATTTTGAGGTGGTACCTGTATCCAGTCCCAGAACAATAGCTTTGCACAAATTGTCGGGGGCTGCCAGATATGCACATACAGGTAGGTGTAGGTGCGCTGGTCGAGTGGCAGCTCTTTGACATTCAGGAGGGCGTCTGCGACGTGTGATGCTGGGGTGCCTATGACGGCAAAGTTTTGCTCTGAACGGGTTCGTAGGATGAGGTTTCTGCGGTCAACTAGGCCCGCTCAGGAAGCGTCCCAAAGGGCGGTGACCAAAGTTGGTCTGGGACATTGGTCCAATCTGAGGCCTCCAAGCGGACGCAAGACAACCTTTTCATCTCTGAATGAAAGAGGAGTTAGGCGCTTTTCCACACTCGACCTCAGCTTTGCCTCAGGACTCTCCGAGTCAGTCGGGTGGGGCGAGGCTTCATCGAGAGCTGCGGCGTTGCGGGCGCATCACTTTTTGAGGACCATCTTCTAGCAGGCGCCATTGTGTGCGTCTTCCTCCACCGTCTTTGCGACGTCGGCGATAGCCGTGGAATCTTCGTCTATGCCTTCCCCAAGTTGATGGTCATTGTTATGTGCGGCGATAGGAAGACTAGTACCGTTGGGGTCCGGTGATGCCCCGATAGCATCTGCCTTGTCGGTGTCAGTGAGCGTCTCCTCAGCGTCGCTGAGAATCGTACGTGTCCTTCGCTTACAGTCGCTAGCAGGAACAGTGCATAATAGCAATCATGATCTTAGACGCTGCTTAAAATGTCGTGGTGGTTGTGATCAAGAGCGTGAGCTGGAAAGCTGTCCACTGCAAGTGAGCGGCATGCATCCGCCAACGTGAGTAGCACGCTCTTTTCACAGTGGAGCTGCAGGATCTACTGAGATAAACGGCCGGCTTTGCGATTTCACCGTCGAAACGCCGAGAAATCACTGCACATAATTGTGTTACAAGAGAAAGGCTACCCTGCGAAATGGACTGGGTATGCCACTTTCAACAAATTTACTACTTTCGATAAGCGACTGGCCACTGCCATACTGGTGCCACGGAACCTCACGGCGATCCAACATGACTTGCATTATTCAGAGATAGCTCCCACTTTTGTTCTACTTCTTCCAAAGAAACGCTCAGATAGCAGCGTCTACAATTCAAACTTGTATAATCTCTGAAGAGACACAAGTATTCATGCCCCCACTCTCCTATGAAAAGTCAGCTCACTAGCTGGTCACTCACAACAGGTAATAATGAGCGACTTTAATGCAAAACACACTGAATGCGGTTACAGCAATTGTGACCGCAGGAGAAATACATTTTGGGAAACGATTAGACACCTTGGACTCACCCTACTCACGCTTCCCGACTGATTGACCTGGATTGAAAACAGCGTCAGTCGGAACACATCTCTCCTCTGAACACTTGTTAAAAAAGCTTATTCAGTTACGTGGGAAAACACTGAATGACACCGAGAAAGTGATCATTATCTACTTTCCATCCAGTACCCACTAAAGACGTAAAAAAGTATTCACCACATAACACACAAAATGGGACATCTTCATATTCCCAAAAACACAAGCACTCCACCGCGTCTAACGAGGATCTCGATGAGTGGACTGCCGATTTTCGTAAGGATGCTACACGACCTACTTGTGAAACCCCAATGAAGCGGGATGGCCCCGTCTTGGACTCGAAGTTTGTGAACCTATGGTAAGCACAAGCCAGTTCACATCACCGATGGCTCCGCGAAAAACACGATAGAAGCCTTAAACGTCAGACTAGCGCAATTAACAGGGACATCGAGGAGTATTAAAAAAAACTCTATCAAACACACTGAAATCAGCTCTGTGCCTGGCTCAATGGTCATCTAAGAAATAAAAACACATGACAACCCCTTAGGCTCTTATTGGATCTTTATCAGACTAAAAGCTTGCGCGCGACAAAATGCATCAGCTCATTTACAAATATCCGGGCCGGAACAAGGAACTGGTGCAAGAAATAAAATCAATGTATCTAAATCTTCACGTAGACTCATCGGAATGCCAGAATGCTCTGGAAATACTAACCAGGAGCTAGATCAAGACATCACCGAGGCAGAAAAACGTGCGGTATTGAATAGCGTACGTATGACGACCACTGTAAGATAAGACAAAATTTCAAAGAAAATAATCCCTAATCTAGGCGACAAGTCTACTACAGCAATAACTGACCTTTTTAGTAAACGCTGGGAGTCTGGGACACCACATGCAAGTTGGAAATATGCGCGAGTAATACTTATATCTAAGCCAGGCAAGACACTAAAACTGGATAATCTTCGGTTCTTTTCCCCTTTCTGCTGCCTGGGAAGAGCGATGGAGCACGTTACTTTTATACGACAAACAGCTCATTTGGAGTCGAATGACTTGCTACCCCTATGATGCTGGGATTTTGGCAGCAGTTATCCCCACAATATATAATGTTGAAACTTAAAAATGACATAATCTATCCAAGATACATAGCGGCTGCCAGGACCATCTTAGGCTTGAATACCAGTAAAGAATTTGATAATGTCTCCCACGCTGCTCTGCTTGACAACCTGGCCCAAATGAACGCTGGCAGTCGCACTTACAAATACATCAGAACTTTCCTGCATGAACGCACGTTCGTGCTAAGCTTAGGCGACGTTAAAAGTGGCAAATTCACCCAGGGAACACGCGGCGCTCAACAAGGAACTGTGTTTTTCTAATTTCTTTTTAACATTATCATGCGTGATTTGCCCGGGCTCTTGAATCAGATCCCACACATTAGGCACTCACTGTATGCTGACGGCATTACCATATGGACCTGCTCAGATGGGTGGAGCATTAAAAACAGCAGCATACAATGTATAGGAATACGTACAGAAATCGGGCCTTAATTGTTCCCTCAAGAAATCCGAGCTCCTATTATTAAGAAACAGGAGCAAGAAGGACGGCCCCTACAATAAAGAGCACTATGCGATCGATCTCATAGTAAATTTAAGCACTGTTCCTACTTTTACCACAATCATAGGGTTAGGAATGCCCACCCAGCATAACACTTATCACGCAAAGGCTTAAAGAAAACTACAGGCCACAGTACAGCAAACAACAAGATTTCTAAGGACAGTAGCAACTCAAAATCAAGGAATAAAGGAACAAGACTTTTCAAATTATTTCACTCCTTTTTATTTCAGTAGGGTGACCTACTCGTTCTTCTACTACTATGTAAAAAAGAGATGTAGAAAAACTTAACTCTCTGATAAGACAAACATATAAGCGTGCTCGGGAACTTAGGTACGCAAGCACCAAAAAACTATTGCGTTTGAGTATCCACAAAACAGTGCAAGAAATAATCGAAGAGCACCTAACGACCCAAGAAAAAAAACTTTCACGCACCAAGACAGGCTTGCAGATACTCAGTCGTCTCGGGCGACGCACTTGTTGCACACTGTGAGACAGGGTTATCTTACCAGCGGCAACTCGTCCACACCATAGAGTTAGACCCCTGGCCAAAACTATGCTGGCAGGAATACATGACGAAAGGAGAAAAGTAAGGACACAAGAACTTGTGCAAATCTTTCCGGGTCACCGAAACATGCTTCATGTTGAAGCTACCCGACAGGCAAAAGACCGTTACATCGTATGCACTGTGACCGGCCTTCGGCCACCGATTACTGCAGCCACTGCAACAACAGCCTCCGTCTTACAGGCAGAGGAAGTCGCCACAGCGCTGGCCATCTCCGTTAACGCAGCTCATTGCATCATGTCTCATTCTCAAAAGGCCCTCACGAACTTTATGATGGACTGTGTTGGCCCAAATACGGCCGAAATCCTCAAAAATAACCAACAAAGCGATAAGCTGGTACGTCTGTGTGTACCATTCCCTAGATGCCCGCTCAAGCGGGCTATCTAGGGAATGAGGCAGCTCACCGTTTAGCCCGAGGTTCAATCAACATAGAGGTAGAATATTCCGCACTGGACTTCTCGCATGAAAGGAATAACACATATAACAAAATTACCGCTTCTTACAGAGAGAACCGCAAAACATGCGCGGCCCCACATACTGACCTCACAAGAGAACAGACTACGATCTGGAGGCAAATTCAAAGTTTTCCTAGCTCTAATCGGCTGTTTAAAATTTACCTAGAGGTCATTTGATCACACTTCCAACATTGCGGCTGCCTGAGGGCTACCCAACGTGACATTCTTTGAGAATGCAAGGGTAAACCTCGAGCACAGACATTACTACCAGCTCCCTCCCTCGGGGAGTGGAAATCACTACTCTCGTAGAGCGATCACCATGCTCAGGCAGTAGCCGTTGCCTCGGCGAAAACGGTCTTGGCAAGCTACTGGCCACCACCCTCCGCACCGCAGGCACGCTGAAGTCAACGACCTCGTTGTGCCTTTAATTAAAGTTGTTTCGTTCTCCAGATCTAGACGTAAAGTGTGCTTTGCCATAATGTAATCACTTTGAAGGCGAAGCACAGATGTTCACTCATGCCCAATAATTTTTGTGCGCTAGCAAACATAATACAACTCCTCGGTTTGCATATTCATATATGTTTAGACGTAAATTGTGCTTTGTCAGAAGCTGATCGATATGAAGAAGAAGCATCTATTTTCGCTGACGCCCATCATTTTTTTGTGCGCTGGTAAACAATGGTACGTTCAATTCTCTGAATTTATTTTATTTTAGGAGCTTGGTTGGCGAGCCGCTATTGCCTGAACTTTATCCAACATGCAGTCGTATGATGTTGTAACGCAGGCAACACCAGGAATCGTCGTATAGCCATCTGAAGCGCACTCAGCACGCATTCGCTCGCTTGCTTGCTCGATTCTTTATGATTTACTTCGTGCCCACTACTGGAGGTTGGCCATTATAGGGGCGGTTATTTTAGTGTGGAAAAACGAATTTCAAATTTTGATGACGAAAATTAGGCAGTCATTTAGGTAATATAAAATGGAATCTCTTGAGGTGACTAACAAATAAAGTAAATAAGTATCTAATAATTGAAATCAACAATTGAATGATATGAATAATTGAATAATTTGAATAATTTCAAAGAACTAGAATTTATTTAGGTAAAAGAAAATATAACAAACAAACATTCCTGTATCTCATGAATTCGCAAACTTCTACGCAGAAACTCCTGGTGCGGTAGCCCAGAAAAGCCCCAAGCGTAAGCATATTTTTATAATTAAGGGTAATGCCTAATTTTCTGAATATAGTTTCTAAATGTGTCTTCCTCTGGCTTGTGAAACGTTGCAAATAAGTAAAAAAATGTTCAACGTATCCTGGCTCTTGACAGTAAAAACAAAAACAAATATGGCACCTGACCAAACCTGTATAAATAGATATTAAGAGGCGGAATTCCGCATCGAATGTTGCGCCAAGGAGAATCTTTCTTCCTCTTTTTTTCGAGTGCCTTGATGAAGATAACGGCGCCACACTTTTTGGGCCTGGGCTGTCATATGCTCTTGTCGCTTGGCGTAACGCAGGCAAAACCCCGAACAAAACTATGAAACAGTTTACCGAGGCAAGAGAGAAATAGGCAGAAAAAAGAAATAAGGAAAAATAGGGAAACGAATAAAAAGAGCAACATTGAGCAATGAAGGAAAAATGAAAAAGCAAAAAAGAAATTATTTGAGAGTATTGAAGACAGAGAAGACGGCAAACGAGAAAAAGAAAGAAAGAGAGTAGGAAAGAAACAGGTATGCGAAGTCAACAAAAGAAAAGACTGGCCAGCCCCACAATTCCTTCATGCTATGCGCCCTTGGTGTGAGGCTTCCCTGTTTTTTGTCCATTCTATCACTTGTGAAGTATACTTGATATATTTCATTCGGTTGTAGGTTCCCATCACATGTCTGCTTATGGAATAAAGTGCGATCTGTAGTTAAAACAGCAAAGCAGAATGGAAAAGGGTGCCACGTTTAGGCAGGAGACACAAAAAGTAACATAGCTGCGTCGTCGTAAGTTGACAGGAGCAAAAACAGTAAAATACTTCCAACCACATTTTCCTTTTTTTTCGGAAAACAATATGCACGTACTACGAGTACTCCCCATCGTATGCGATAACCGCCAGCCTGTTGCATACGAACGTACCTTACCGGGATGAACAGACTGCCACTGCACGGACAGCGTTAGCAGCCCTTTGTGCTCAACAAAAAATACTCGTATGCATACTACTGGAGAAAGTGGTTTGGGAAACGTGGATGAGGAGAAAACCATTGAGAGGTGTGCGGATGTTTGCGCGGGAGTTGACAAAATGATTACAAGAGAAACAATAACGGATGCAGCTACTGCATTCTACGCTAATGGACGAACTGCTTGGCTCAATAATAATGAATTAACCGAGTGGCTTCTCGAAAGGAGCGTTCCATGACGTTAGACCCACTGATGGACAGGCTGTATAGGTATTCTTTGTTATTTGTAGACGTGCCTGCTTTTACCCCTTCGACGTATAGGTGGCCCAAGCATTCAGCGCGCCAAGTTGATTGTCAATGAACAGCAGCATTTCAGTTCGCTCGACACTGGGTGCCCGCTAGAACTCTCCTGCGCTGATCGCATCAACTCTTTGCGCGCGCATGGTGTAACGCGCGCGACGTACCCATGGGAGACAAATTGTACACGCTGGATGACACTTTCGCACGCAGAAGGAAACGTCTACGATAAGATTGGAGTATACACCGGGCATGTGCGCACACGGCACGCTTGCATGGCAATGCAAATTGAAAATGTTTTTAGCTTACGCCGTTCTGCATCAGCAGGTCAACCTAAAATGTCTGTCTAAACTAGCCCATTGAAGATATTTGATGTTGACGACATGGACGAATATGACGCAAAAAACACCGGAGAAATTTGAAGCCCTTTTCTTATTCAAAACAGGGCTTAAAAGCAAGGAAAGCTTGGTTAACTTGTGCCTTATCTTCTAATTTTCTTTTTCACCTTTTTTTGTCACATTGTGCAGGGCATGCTCTTAACTTTATGCTTACTCGGTGCTTAGCCTTGGGTTTGCACCATGCGAATAATGAGGCCACACTTCTTGTAGCTGCAGGATACCACGGAAGTCATGCGTCACCTATTCAACTTCAGAAATGAAATATATGAAAATGGCGATTAAAAATCACAATGGATCTTTACGAAAGGCGACATTTACGTATCTGAAACGTCTCATCAGCGGCAATCAAGTCATCAAGGTAGCATTCGTTGTAAAAAGCGATGCACCAATTTGCATCTGACCAGTGTAACTTAGAGAGCCGAATTGTGTGCACCCACATTTGAGTAGGCTCATGAGCACCAATTGCACTTGAAACACCCGGCGGAAGTTTATAATCGCAAAAAACAGGAACATACCGAAAGAATACTATTTACCGTAATAAAGTTTCTGAAGTGCATAGACGGAACTCCTTCCAAAACTGCCCATGAAGGAAATACCATACATGGTAGCGAAAGCAGATCGCAACCACGCTATCTCAGAAATGGCTTAAACAGATACATGTCATCAAAAATTGATAGATAGATATATGTGGTGAAAAAGATAAGAAAAAAACAAACTGGTGAAGCTTATGCAGCCCGTCAGCCAGTCAACAAACTTTATTCGAGTTCTAAGAAACAACAGAGTTGTAGTTGCAGGCCGTGCCATTGCGAGGGTGTGCGAAAACTATAAAGGTTTACAAGCTGTGCGTTTTAAAGCCAATTAAAGTATACGTAGATCCACCACTTCGTATTCACTATTGTGCAACAAAACTGACGGTACCCTGACGCAAGCCACATTGTTCTCTGATTCGAAATGCTTCTAACAGCTCTCCGATATGCACTAGCTCAAGAGTCACTAAGCGTTCGTTCTTTATGTTTTTGGTTCTTCTCGGTTTCAACCTTGCCTCATGTGTTTTAGGTACAATTCGCCAAGTGGCCCATCATAGCGTAGTGTTAAAGAACGGATCTATGACGAATTATTCCCGCTTCTTTACTGAAAGAGAGAGAGAAAATAAAATGAGGCGAAGGCTAGAAAGTTAGCCGAAAATTTGAGAATCAGGTTTGCTACCCTTCACTAATAGAAGGGGAAACGAAGAAGAAAGATGGGAAAGAAAGTCAACAGCAAAATATAAGAGACAAAAAAACAAAAATGAAGAAATAGGTGAGCGGGAGTGCTAAAGCCTTTTCAATGGGCCACTAGCAGGCAAAGCGTTCAATAAGGCCTTCACGGATTTTCTGTGCGAAGACAGGTTAGGTCACCTTTCAAGCCCTTGCTGTTCTGACAAGAATTCGTCGTCAAGACGAGCTAACGCAGTAGCTAGCTGCTGGTTTTGCACGCTGTTACGAGGGCAGTGACAGGGAACGTGCTGTATGGTTTCATCGCTGTCGCAATGATCGCAAGCATCTTCATAAAGTGTACAAAAGGATCACTTAACGATTGATACTCGAAAAACGCTGAACGTTTTAAAGGAGACAATTTCTGTTGTCTATTTAGTGGAGTCATAAAAGCGCTGCATAATTACCACAAGACTCAACACAAAATAAAATTGATTATAGCTCGTCAGTCATCGCCTACTTTGCTTTCTTCGTTGGTCGAAAAACCCTCGCCCCTTGCCGATCGGTTTTATTAAAGAAAGCGCGTTTGTCATACACCTTTCCTAAACAGGGAGCTGTTTATTTTTCTAAAATTGTAAGATATGCCGCTAAGTTACGATGTAGGCAACTTAATTCTATTGGGGAATCCTGCTTCGAAGGTGTCCCTGCACTGCCGTTCATTAGCGCGTACCCTCAGGGAAGCTCTGGGACAAAATTTTTTTTGCACTGAGTCTGCATGTTAAGAACACCATGGAAATGCTGTCTCTTCACGTCCTGGTTAGATGCGGAGCAAATATACACAGGCCCGCGAGCATAAGTGCAGGACATCATTATGTGGAGCATAGTCAACAAGCATTTCGGGCGGAGACTTCGACTTCACCTCCGCTAGCGGGTCACTGTCACAGGCATCGATCCAGCAAAACGCGCTGTGTCGAGTTTAGGAGCCGGTAGGACATAGTTTTACAAAGTGTCATTCACCGTGTTAATTTCTAAGCTGACCTTTTCTGTATGTTAAACACAGATCAGATATTAAGAGTATTTGTCGTCGTGATTCGAACAGTATATCGACTGCAACATCCGAAAATCAAAAAAAATGTGCGCACCGATTCCAGAACATAACTCTTGTTTGAAAACATGACAAACACACTGGGTACGTGAAAAAAAAAAGATTTAGCACACTTTTGCCTCCATAGCCTTGTCACATTGTTAAAATTTAAAAGAAAAAGTATAGTGGACAAAGAACAAAGAGGTGTGTGTGTGTGTGTGTGTGTGTGTGTGTGTGTGTGTGTGTGTGTGTGTGTGAAAGAGAGAGAGAGAGAGAGAACCAGTTCTCTACCCAAAGGTCCCCAAGTAACATGCGACCCGCAGACCAATTCTTTGAGAACCGTTGGAGAGGCTTGAAAAGGCGCATGCCAGCTCAGAATTACGGCAATTGAACAACCACTACAAAAAATACCGTTGTGAATTCTGCGCCTATCGCTTAAGTATTAACAGCACAGGGGATAACGAACAACGAATTGATATAAGTAAACAAGATATCCGGTTAGTATCACAACTACGCGAACGTATAATAATGTGGATTCTTTTACCTGGCCTCATGGTACGGTATCTGAATTGAAGTCATTATTTGAGAACTCCATTCGTTTTCTCCCGGTTGCCGATGTAGGAAGCCCAAGAAATTTGATGTTACATTTGATTGTTTTTCTGGCTCTTGCTCATCTGGTGTTCTATTCATTCACACACTGGTCTGAAATATTCAGTTACGAATGCTTTCATCACCACCGTCACTACCATCATCATGATTATCAGCCTGACAACGCCCACTGCAAGGAGAAATTGGGGGCCACTTAAACTTAACCTTTAAGAGTTGAACGCGATAGCGAAATGCGGCCCCTAGTGCATTGAAATGGCATTTCCTTCAGTGTTCATAGTATCACAATGCCTCATAGATAGATGGCAGCATATTATCTAGCGCTTCCTGTTCGCTTGATCAACGCCTCTGCAAAGGCATATTATTTTTTACGCTGGATGAACATAATTATCTATTTTTCGAGTTGTTTGAAAGTTCCTATGTGTATTACTGGCGATGGCTGCACTGTCCTGGCCTGTTTCGACGTAGTATTATGGCCTCCCAAATGCGCCTACAAATCGCCGACTGGGCTCGTTTTCGTTGTGAGACCTGTCGAACAAAATGTGTTTAGGAGGCTGCTTCCACTACGTGGCATTTATTTAGTGTTTTTCCCAAAGTGGCAGCATGTAGCATAGTAGCATTGTGGTAGAACACCTAATTGCTACACGTACGACTCGGGTGCGACTCGCAATGGGACGGAAAATTTATTGTTTATTTCATTATATATTTTCTCGAGTTTTCGCTCATGGCAGTTTTTTCGCTCACAACCAACGGTGCCGACGCCGACGGTGGAATTTCGGCGACACGAGCTCTCTAACGCAATTGCGTTGTAATGCCGCTCCGATGATCTGCCAATCAACCCGTTTTGCGCTTTCTGCTGCCATTTTACACCTGTAAACTTTTTATACTGATCAGCCAACGTGGCTTTTAGTCTCGCTTTTGTGCGTTTGCCTTCTCAGGGAACCCTGTCAGTTACATTTATTGACCGGCGGTTATGCTGCCCATGTGCCAGATTCACGGTCATGTCTATTTTATCTCGATATCAGCTAGGATACCCTTAGCCCGGGTTTGTTCCTTGACCCACTATTCTCTCTTCTTTTCTCTTAAGGGTACACCTGTCACTTTTCGTTCAACTGCTCGCTGCGTTTCAATTTAAACTTAACCCTTTTTGCAAGCCTCCAGGTTTTCCTCCGTAGGTAAGTACCAGCAAGATGAAGCTGCTTCCTCTTGAAGGTTAGTGGCAGATTACCATTCACAATTTGAGCATGCTTGCCGAATGCGATTCACACTATGCTTATTATTTTAGGTATTTCACTAAGATAGTTTGGCTTCGTGCTTAGTACCCGTCCTAAGTGGACATATTCATTCGCAACTTCTAGTCTCTCTACACCTATCGCAAAGCTCTGTGTTCTGCGCTAGACTGTTGCCCATTACTTTAGCTTTAAAGACGACAGCCTTCCTTGGAGACCTTCGACGCAAAATTTTGGCCTGTCTGTCTGTCACTTGTCTGTTCGTCCACCATTAACGGTACCGGGTACTCTAAACGGCACCAGCCATTACCCCAAAACGGCCGACCCCATCTGCAGCGCCCACCAATGTTGCTCAAAATTCAGCGTTCACACTTGTGCGTTTGTTGATTAAAAAGCAATTATTGTGCATATTTGAGGCACCATAACAACACGTATATGATCTGCATGTGCGTCTTTTACTACAAAAGGCATACATAAGTAATTCTAAGAACCGTAGCGTTTATGATGCTGCGCTGAACATGCAACGCTTTCACGAAAAGGCGAGTGTTTTCAACGCTTTGCTAAAACGACACGGTAGAGGCACCTACCCGTCACCTTGCGTTCTACACTTTATCACATCTAAGACGGGCACGCACGCCCGTCTCGAACGCGCAACGTTTTTCCAAGAAAACTGCCAAATGGCACTCATGTCTCACGGGCGACGTGACTTGATGCGCTCGTTCGCCTCCGGTTCATGCTCTAGGCACTCTAACACAGCGCATCCAGAATATAATTCACCAATTTTCTAGCGCAGAACATCGAATAACTGTTTTGTTCACTCTCCGCACATGCAAGACTACCATCTTTCGATGACATTTGCAGATTAACATGCAGATACGGGGCCAATTTTTTGTATACTAATTTTCATGCCTACTCCTCTGCTTTTCGTGTTTTTGGGACGTCAAACCCCACATATATATTTGTGTTCTGCTTTCCGTGTCCAGTTTAGTAATCATGAGCCATAGTTCGTGCCCTGAGTTACTCGTTAAGGCAGGTGTCAGCGCTTAATGATTCAGCAGAACATCGAATGGAATACTGCTTTACCGCTTACTTAACCCAAGGTACGCTACTGAAGCTAGAGACAGCAGGGCAAACATGCGTCAGATATCATGGTAGTTATGCGCTTACATAAAGCACGATATTCAAGACATCGAGAGTACTCGCGATATCTATGTGCATTGTGTACGCACCAAAATTCAGTGAAATAATTTTTACTAATGGTAAAGTGCTTGCAGCTCATGGGGGCCACGAATTCTTAATAATCAAAACACTCTCATCCACCTTACTGAAGCAGGCCGTCAGAAGCAGTAAAAATGGTTTTAAAAAATTACTTAAAAATGTTGCTCTTTTACACCCCAATACCATAATGCGATTGTGAGGTCTGCAGTAGTGAGCCGGTCTGGAAATTTCGACCACCTGGCGTGCTTCGACATTCACTTAAAATCAAACACACGCAGGCCTCTAGCACTTCACCATCATCAAAATACGGTCACAGGTGCTTCGGTGTTCCGGACAGCAGCTGAGCACCATAACCACTATACCACCACGGAGTAGCAAAATACTCGATGAGAATGCCCGGAATGTGAACCAAATATTTTTCTGCCTACTATATGTATGCTAGTGAGTCAGTCAGTGAATACCTGCTTGTAAATGTATGTGTGTGCTCGTTCGTGTACAAGAGTGATCGCCTCCAAATATTTCACTCCCTGGGGCTAGCTATATGCGTTCACCTTATCACGAAATAGATTATAGGCAAGAGTGTCCTACTGCAAGCACACCATCACTCAATGTACTCATATGAAATAGCGACTGAGAAACCTGCCCACTTAAGACGAGACTTTCTATAGTGATCGTCTCTATATGTTACATTTGATATGTATAATGCAGCATATTTTTAAGCTTAACGATTATCTAAGCGCACACTGTGCAGTCCCTACACATTACACCAAATAGGAAAACAAGCAATGAAAAATAATTGCTTGGGCCCCTCTTCGACAAGCTAGACAGGAGCTGCAGCCTTCGCGTTAATTGGATACATTATGTTGGAAAATTTTACATATGCACTGGAGCTTTAAGGCCTAGATTGTTTCGCCAGAACATCTTGCATTTGGATTTAGGTGCAGTGTTAGATTAGCAGACTGCTTGGAGACCTACCACTCACTTTTTTTTTTCCCTTTACACATGTGCGGGCTCGATCAAAAGTTCCCTTTCATAGAAATATAGAAATATATTATACGCTTTTATAGAAATATATTGGATTTCAGCGTGATAACTGTCGACCCATTTGCACAACAACATTAAACTAGCCCTACTACAACAGAAAAATGAGGTGACGTGTTTTATTGTTTAGGCCATTCTCTTCCGGAATTCATGCGGATATTGAAACACTTAGCCCTGAGGGTTCTGCCGGGCACTACTAAATTACGCATTGAAGAGCGAACAGCCGCGTTCCTTTGATGCCGTTATTTTGGGAAAGTGCTCGAGAGGCCTCCTGCTCCTGCGCTTATCTCTGGAAAATGAGAAAGCTTGAGCCTCTCAAGTACGACTTGGGCGAGCCAGAAAGCGCTGCGGTACGACAAAACTTTGCCGAGACAATTCGATATACGGAGAAAGGAAGTGTTTTTTTTTTCTTGAAGTACTGCGAAATTTGGAAAATCGGCTGTCGCTAAGTCGCAGGGAGGTAAACTCCAAGACACAGCGTTGTGTTAGGTTTCACTTGTAACGGTGCTCGAGGCTCTTCACCACATCCCATGTTTTTGCCAAGAAGGTCTAGAGTGCGAATCTGCAGGTAAATGGGTGGTCCATTATTGTACCTAACAGCGCAGCAAAGTACAAGGATAACAAAGAAGCACGCTTGATCATGTTTTTTCTCGCCCTGTACATTTCTTGTGCTGTTACATACTATGAATTTCACGCAGGTTTCTTAGTTGAAAAGACGTGAGTGTTAGGCATTGTATGACTTATGAAGATGCGTGAACGTAAGGCAGGGTATATGGCGCATATCAGTAGAAAGCTTGTAATAAATTCAGTAGGTGATTGTTAGGCACGCTGTCGAAAGAACACTCCCCTGTATGGGTAGTACAGGTTTACATAGAAAAAATTTGTCATGTTAATTATTATGTGACAATAAATAGTGACTTATTTCAATGTATTGAGCGCTGGAGAGGCTCCGAAAATTAGAGTGAAGCTAGAGAGACGTCGATTTTGTTCAACCTTGAAAGAAACAAATACTTCCCAGTGCATTCATGTTGAAGCATGCGTGAAAGGCACACTTAAAGATAGGTTTTAAAATAAAATGTTTGCTTTTCTGTCTACTTTGCGATAGGCACAATAATGTTAACGTTAAATTTATGCTTCCATTAGTGGATAATAAAACGCAGTTATAACTGTTGATGTTCTTTTTTCGGGAATGAAGAATAATTGCCAATAATTGTCCGATTGAGAGCGACAATAACAACCGGCTAAGAAACAAGGATGAATGTTGCCACCATTTAAAGTAATTAAATTTACCTTCTTACTGCTCTTTTTTTTCTGTATAACAAGGATGATCATAATAGCGCGCGCCACCGAATTCCCCGTCTTTTTTACCTTTCACAATGCGTTACTTCGTAAGTATTAAAGTAATTTTGTTTCTTGCCATCTTTTAGCTACTGCATTGCTATGAGCTTTTTACGCTGCCGCCTTGCGTCTTCAAACTTTTTCATACAATCAGCAGCTATTGCTTATTTTGAATATGCATCTTCATAGCAGTTTTGTTACATTTTTGTATCATGCAAAAACCTACATTAAGAATGTTCCACAAAAAAAAACCATGCACACTTGGTATGGACAAGCAATATAACTACGTTACACAGAAAACAACTGAAACTGGCAGGCTAACATCAGGGATGCGGCTTTCACCCAAAAACCTAGCAGTGGCGTACACCAGCATGCCAATGTTCACGGGCATCCTTGTTGGGCAGTAGTTACAGCTGGCTGTCTCTCATTCGCTTACATGTTGCGCGCCGAAAGAAATTCAATTATCGGCCAAGTCCAACTTGCACGTATAATATTACTAGGGCAAGGAACGCGTGGAACGTCTTCTGTCTGCCGAAAACACGTCCCAGAATACATTGCGGACGACAAACCGGTTCTCTGCGGGAAATGCCGAGTCGCGCTGATGCTACAGCTTAGGGCAGGGTTTTCGGACAGTAGTAAAGCGAGCAAAGAGAAAACGAATTGTGGTGACTTGCACTGCAATAAATGTATACGGCAGCATTACTCTGAAAGAGAACTAGATAATGATAAATTACAAGGAATCGCTAAACGAAGGTCAGCCTTCTTATCTCTTTTTCCTTTACATTGTCGGCACTGTTAAGCGTTTTTCCAAAATTTGCAGAATGGGCATTTTCATACTGACATCAGCGTAGAAAAACACCTCCAATGTTCGAATAATGGCATATCGGTAATAGCGGTAGCACATGCATCAGGAAAACATCAAATAACTTGTATAAGAAAAAAATCAAATGCCCTGACACTTATCTTTCATCTGTACGCGTGAAGGCCAGATTGATAGATGCGCATATTCAATGGGCCGCGCAGACAAGTCTTTGTGCCTTCTTTTGTTTCCAGCATTGTATTCCTCTTCAGTTATTGGTCGTTTGTGGTGTCCTTACTTCCTCCCTGTGGCCTTGTTCGCACACTTGTCTTTTTCAGTTTGAATTGAAGTTCGTGGCGACAAAAATCTCACTTCAAATGCACAAATTCAAATTTCTTCAGTACTGTGGGCACTTTGTGTGCCTATCTATCTTATCTATCTATCTATCTATCTATCTATCTATCTATCTATCTATCTATCTATCTATCTATCTATCTATCTATCTATCTATTGCCACGTTCCATTTCACAAGTTTTTGTTATCGTTCCGAAACACCACACGATCCTCGGTGCAAACCGCGCCTGCAGGTTTCGAGAAGGTTCCGGACTGTAGTAGATCATTTCGATAAGATCACGCCCACTGTGCGAACGGTACAGATTGTTCTGGAACCTACGCCACCGCCAGCGATAGCGCTAGAGCATTCGACGGCAAGGGTGTAAATGCCGACGCGCTTCGCCGCTTGTCAGTTGTTGATCGAAGGCCGACGCTGCGTTCGCCGCTATCAGTCCGAGACTGCTATCTGTGCAAGACTGCTGCTGTAATTAGACTTTCCCTTTACCGGGCACAGGTTCGCCCAAATAAACAGTTAAATCCCAACACGAAGTATCCTGTCTTTGGCCACGTCACGACCCCGTGACATCTGGTGGAGGTGCTGCTTCGTTCATGTACCGGACGCCCCCGTCAAGCCGTGAACCCAGCCCCCGTCGCGGAGAAGACACCGACGCCAACCAATAGCAGCGAACGAGCCGCCGACAGCAAGGTCTTCCACCGGAGAACGGCCTTCTACAAGACAAGGCGCGGAAGACTAAGACGATGACCTCGACTGCAGCGACAATGACAACCGGAACGTCCCAGCCCGCGATCGTCATTCATCAACCCAGGGAACCACCAACCTTCCATGGCTCATCGTTTGAAGACCCGGAAACCTGGCTAGAAACATACGACCGTGTGGCCGCCCTCAACCACTGGGACAACGAAGAAAAGCTCCGTCGTGTGTATTTCTACCTGGAAGACACTGCAAGGACCTGGCTAGAGAATCGGGAGTCCACGCTCCGAACGTGGGATGTCTTCTGCGGCGCATTTCTGCAAACGTTCGCAAGCGTCGCTCGCAAAGAGAGGGCCGCTGCTCTACTCGAGACCCAGGTTCAGCTACCAAATGAAAAGGTTGGAATTTTCACAGAGGAGATGACCCGCCTATTCCATCACGCTGACCCAGACATGCCTGAGGAAAAGAAAGTTCGTTTCCTCATGCGAGGGGTCAAACAGGAGCTCTTCGCGGGACTAATGAGGAATCCACCGAACACCGTCCAAGAATTTGTATCCGAGGCGACCACCATCGAAAAAACGCTGGACATGCACACCAGACAGTATAATCGTCGCCTGACTCCAGAATGCGCTGCTGCTCAAGCCAGTGACTCCGACGACCTGCGTGAAACGATCCGAGCGATCGTGCGGGAAGAGCCGCGCAAACTGTTGCCTTCGGCGCAGCCTCAAGTGGATTCGATCGCCGACATTGTGCGACAAGAAGTCTGGCAATCGCTTCGAATTCCCGAAACGCCACCACCCGAGCCAGAAACTATGAGCTACGCCGCTGCAGCGCGCCACAACGCTCCTTCCCGTCCACGCCGAAAAGCCGCCCCGTCGCACTTCCGTCACCAGACACCACCGCCGCCACCACCCCCACCGACGACCTACCGTTCGCCATCGGGCCAGCGCAGTGCGCCGAGGAAAACCGACGTTGGGCGCACCCCTGACCACCGCCCACTGTGCTACCACTGCGGCGAGGCCGGGCACACTTACCGCCGTTGCCAGTACCGACAGATGGGACTGCGTGGCTTCGCCGTCGATGCACCACGTCCGCAGCCAGGGGAACGGCCACGTGACATCGCCGACTACCTGACAGGAACTCAATGGACACCACGAAGTCCTTCCCGTTCGCCGTCGCCCAGCCGCCGCATGTCACCGAACCCCCGGCAGTACTCCGGCCCAACGCGGGGCCGGTCTCCTAGCCCGTATCCGGGAAACTAAGGGCAGCAACCGGTGGAGGTGCAGTTGCTTTGCGACGAACTACCGAAGATCCTACGACGACGACGACGCCGCGACGGAGCTTTCCGAACACAACGCCAACCAGGCAAAGCCCTGACGGCGAAAGCTCACTTACCGAAGGTGGCCGGACGACGCAACATGGAAGCAGCGGAACAAGCCGACGCAGCCGTGACCCGACGCCACGCCCTAACTGTAATGCGAGACGGCGAACTAGCGACCTCGACGTTCTTATCGACGGCCACAGTGTGACTGCTCTCGTCGATACTGGAGCCGACTATTCTGTCATCAGTGGGTCGTTCGCCGCGAAGTTAAAGAAAGTTAGGACAGCTTGGAAAGGCCCCGAAATCCGCACAGCCGGAGGTCATCTCGTAACGCCTGCAGGAATCTGCACAGCGAGAGTCCCCATTAACGGCCGTATTTATCCTACAGCCTTCGTGGTCCTACAGCGTTGCTCAAGAAATGTCATCCTTGGCATGGACTTCTTATGCCTCCATGGTGCTGTCATCAACCTAAAAACGAGGTCGATAACGTTATCCACAGAAGAAACACTACCGCCGCGCACGCCGTCAGGTCACCATGCCTTGAATGTGCTGGAAGAACAAGTCACCATTCCGCCTCGCTCAAGCGTCATTATTTCAGTCATTATTTCAATTTGTATTTCTCCATACAAATTGGTCTACGGAAGGAGCCCGGCAACGACGCTCGATGCCATGTTACCCAACGTCACCGACGAAGAAAACCTCGATGTGAGCGAGTACCTTCAAGGCGCCCAAGAAGCCCGACAACTTGCGCGTCTCCGTATCAAGAATCAACAGACGACCGACAGCCACCGTTACAACCTTCGATGACGCTTCGTGGAATACCAGCCCGGTGAACGTGTTTGGGTGTGGACGCCGATACGCCGACGTGGACTAAGTGAAAAGCTTCTGCGACGGTACTTCGGACCGTACAAGGTGGTTCAAGGTCTCAGCCCACTTGATTACGAGGCTGTCCCCGACGGCATCACGAACTCTCAACGACGCCGATCGCGACCTGAAGTCGTCCATGTTGCGCGCCTCAAGCCGTTTCATGCACGTTAACAAACTGAAACAGTGTTTTTGTATTATTGTTGTATTGTAATTTATTCATTGTACTTTCTTGCATTATTATTGTACCTTCATCTTTAGTTAAAGCATCGGGACGATGCCTTTTTTCAGAGGGGGGCAATGCCACGTCCCATTTCACAAGTTTTTGTTATCGTTCCGAAGCACCACATGATTCTCGGCGCAAACCGCGCCTGCAGGTTTCGAGAAGGTTCCGGACTGTAGTAGATCATTTCGATAAGATCACGCCCACTGTGCGAACGGTACAGATTGTTCTGGAACCTACGCCACCGCCAGGGATAGCGCTAGAACATTCGACGGCAAAGGTATAAATGCCGACGCGCTTCGCCGCTTGTCAGTTGTTGATCGAAGGCCGACGCTGCGTTCGCCGCTATCAGTACGAGACTGCTATCTGTGCAAGACTGCTGCTGTAATTAGACTTTCCCTTTACCGGGCACAGGTTCGCCCAAATAAACAGTGAAATCCCAACACGAAGTATCCTGTCTTTGGCCACGTCACAACCCCGTGACACTATCTGTCTATCTATCTATCTATCTATCTGTCTATCTGTCTGTCTATCTATCAATCTATCTATCTATCTATCTATCTATCTATCTATCTATCTATCTATCTATCTATCTATCTATCTATCTATCTATCTATCTATCTATCTATCTATCTATCTATCTATCTGCTTGCGTGTAGGTGCTGTCACGATCACCACCTTGACTTGCGTTAAACCGAAATTATTACAGAAAGGTGAAAAATGCTTTGAAGAATACGACTCGCTGGTCATGACATGAATAACGTTAAAATCCCGTCGCGTACGTAGTCAAACACTTTCCAAAAACCTTCCGCACGTACCCGGAGGCGGGTGTGCGCCACTGGTATGCAAGTAAGTGCCACATGTGTGTGACTGTTCATATCCACCAAGGAACGGTAGGAACACACAAGGGTACGTTTAACGCTCTATCGTTAAGAAAAACGACACATCGACAACGTTTACCAGACGAATGCAAAGAATAAATGTCATCGTACAAGCAAAAATCAAACTCTAGCACTCTGCGTGAAAATCAAGCATTATACCACAAAGCAACGCCAGGTCGAGAAACTACCTTTCAAATAGACCCAATGGTTCGTGACATGCCAATTGAGATTGAAGTGGTGACTTCCCAGAATTATAAACAATACACATGTACTCCTATGATACAGCCGTCACGTTGGGTAAACATCATGTGTAGTCGGGTATCATCCACCTAAGTTTATTTATGTAGCAGTCCACAAGGCTACTATCCTCGCGAGCAGCAGCAATTTATATCAGCTTATCGCTTCTGGTGTTGCGAATATCCATGTTGCTATTGGCGTCGTTACGCATTTGTAAATAGCTGGTGATGTGAAACATATGCGGCAGTTTAATGTATGTGTGCGCACGCACTTATACATAATTTTAGCGCTATTTTATAATGATTCGCTCAATAAAAAATACAACAAAGTCATCTTGCAAGCCAATGCTTCGTATAAAATTGATTCTCAGGGTATGTGGGATCAGCCGAAGTTTTTTTTATACGTGGCAGGGTGTTTTTTTTCTCTTCCCTCTCAACTTGTTCGAAATAAAAAAAATCAATTCCATTTTATTCTCAGGATACGAAGTCGAGACTCGGAAGCGGCGGCCGCATTTTGACGTCGGAGAAATGCTCGATACTTGTGTATTTACATTCTGGTGCACTCTGTCTGTCCGTCTGTCTGTCCGTCTGTCTGTCTGTCTGTTGGTGTGTCTGCCTGCCCATCGGCACCTGCTGAGTCACTCATCGAACTAGGCGATCACGCCACACGACGAGATAGGAGGGACAATCCCGCAGCTTAAGGAGCTTCGCCCCTAGAAATAGCGAAGCAGCCAAGGATTATTCATGTCCGCTATTGTGGCTGGCTATAATCAAAGCTTCGCGCAACAAACACGTGGTGTATGAGTCTCACTTGTCACCGCTTATACGAAGCGAGAGCTGGGATTTAAACATCATTACTTTTCAGTCGTTCTATATGTGCACGCCTGATTGTTTGTCGAGTTGCGCTTTTTTGTCTTTAACAACTGTGTGACAATCGTCATGAATTGTTGCTCTTGGGCTCGGTCAATTTTTGAGCCGCTGCATCTTTTTTCAACATCCGTAATACGTGTTCACGCTTTCCGCCCACGTCACAGCTCAGCCATTACGATCTTGGTTGAACCGCCGTCTTAGGTACACCTTACGGGATACGTTATCACTGCTGGTAATTCTGAGGTGCTATTTCGTGAAACACGCTGTTAATTTTCTAGGTCTATCTAATTGATAATATCGTACTACTCAAAGAACCTGTTTTATAGGTTCAGCTTATCTTGCTATCACTGATTATTCATAGGTAAAGGCAAGAAATGTATACATTTTTTGTTTAGTCTGAGCTCGCTCGTCGGTAGCTGACACAGTAAAAATGATGGCCGGCGCTACTTTTTCTTTGTTTTAAATTGTTTGATTTTGGGAAAAGGGTGGTGTGAGACATAGGGGGCTTGCGAGAAACGTAGAGGTTGTTCTGTGATGTTCTTTTTTATTTAGGGCGTACGAAACCAAAACCCAAAGCCTCATTTAGGCTTGTACCACACGCATACCTGCGTGGATATTGCCGCATTCAATTAAAACACGTTCCATCGTTTCCTTAGCTCCCCCACAGCATGTACATTGTTCCTCTCCTTTATTAAATTTATCTTTATGACGACGCGTTCTAAGGCAACCTGACCTCACTTCGAACACTAGAGCGCTTTCCCTTGAATTTTCATGAAACCTCTCCCGCCTTATTTTGTTCTTGCGCATTTGGTAGTTAGTGAGAGCTTGCTTCGTTTCCATCGCTGTCACAAAATGAATTCTCTCCGCCTCTCTGAGTATTTGCTTAAGTTACCATAATCCCCACATTGCCAGCCGTATGGTTAGTCGTGAGCCTCCTTGTTCTCTTTTTTTCATTTTGTGTCTACGCTCTTCCTATAGAAATACCTGAACACTATGCCTGCCAATCTACTCTCCTTCATTTTCCTAAGCCTCTTCCCAAATCTCAGTTGGGTCTGACGTTTCCTTACTGCAACGCCTGTCCATCCCATATCCCCTTTACAGCCTCATTCATCGTCTTCCCGTGAACGCACAACGTGAGGCCTCCCACAGTCTTTTGATTTACATTGATTCCTAATCACGCCACGGACTTCAGCACCCCACTGAGTTCCCAAATATTAGCCCTGAAATTATCACGCCTTTTAAAGACATTGAAGCACATCGTACTTATTCTATCTCCGTAAAGATCTGTGCTTCTTTATTGCAGCGTTCCTCCTTCCCTTCCCTGCCTGTGCTTTTTCCTGTACCTCCATGTATCTATCTCCCTCATTTACCCATACTCGGATGTACTTGTACTCGCTTACCCTAAGTATTTCATGGTCCTGTATTGAGACCACCTGGTCCTAGTCATCATTGAATACAATCAATTCAGATTTTGTTGCACTAAATCCTAGTCCGGAATCCTCCCCTTCTTTGACACATATATTTACCAGCCGCTGTATATCGTCTTGAATGTCCGCAATTAGGACTGTTCACAGTACTGTCCGCAAATAGGCGCCAGCATGTTTATGTGACAGTATAAGCACGATGTTCTACCGTATAGCTCTGTTTCCATCTTGACCATGTACAGCAAGAATAACTGCGGGGAAATAGACATCTGTGGCCACTTGGACATCTCAGCCCTTTGTTAAGTTCAATGCTATCATTGCTACTTATTACTTCCTGATTATGCAAACTATGTTTTCTTCGTATATATCTCTCAAAATGTTTATGCTGTCGTCACCTATGCCCACTTCCTTCATTATGTCCCACAAAATGTCCTGATAAACGTTGTCATACGCTCCGGTGATGTCCGAACACGCTACGTACGAAGGGTCTGTTTTTGGTTATATGCGAAGCATTTCTTAGCGAACTTCGGCGACATTGAGCGTATCTATTTCTTTATCTATCTATCTATCTCATGACATGAATGTCATGAATGTCATGATTTACATTTTATGGTCTGCAGCTCCTCAGTGGTTTTGTTCACATGGCATGTTGGAAAACTGGTATGGTTCAGCATGACTGCATGGCGATCACATGCGACAGACCCTAACATGAGCCCGTGTGCTCAGATTTGGGTGCACGTTAAAGAACCCCAGATGGTCAAAATTTCCGGAGCCCTCCACTACGGCGTCTCTCATAATCATATAGTGGTTTTGGGACGTTAAATCCCACATATCAATCAATAACCTAACTAACATGAAAATCATAACATGCGTGTCATGTAACAACATGACTACATGCCACATTTATGATGCGCCCGTGGCCGTTTCGCGAGCTTCACACATACCTAATTTGTACCTACGTGACGTCAATGGATGACGAAGGTATGTGACTGGTGCGAACATAAGAACATGATGACATGCCACAGTCAAGGCGCCAATACATATCGACATGACGCGGTGCGCGTGCTCGCCGGCGTTCGTTTCGACGCGTCACGCCGGCGTTGCCACGCCAGGCGCAGGTCCTGCCATACAGTCGCAGGCGTGCGCCGCGCTGCGTTGCTCTGATGCATGCGCGTTGCAGTGCGTCCGCTGTCCCTCCGTCACGAAAAGAGGGAGACGCTTTGTTGCCTGGGTAACGTATCGGCGCGAATTGCAACATGTCGCATTTCACACTGGTTGCCATCGGGCGACGCGAAGAGACGGTGGTCGCGGCAGTCGCGCCTGGCGTCAGGCTATAGAGTGCTCGCGTTTTGCTAACGTAGCGTCGCTGTGCACAACCCGCGCATGCGTCAACGCCACATTAAGGTCTATTGGGCCCTTCATGATGCGCTCGTGGCCCTTTTGCCAACTCCACATATACAAAATTTGGTGTTTCGTGCGTCAATGGATGACAAAAGTGTATGAGTGGTGCAAACACGGTAATTCTAAGAAGCTTGTCATTCAAGAAAATGATAACATACCACGTTTATAGCGTGCTCGCGGCCATTTTGCTAGCTCCACATATACTAAATTTGGTATCAGGTAAACGACACATTCAACCATGATAATCATAATACGTAAGTAATGTATGGCATCATTTACCTCCACCTGGTAACGTTGTGCTAATTTTCGAGTGACATATCAACCTTCCTCAATCATGCTTCGCTGATTATCGATTCCCACTGTACGTGAGATCTGCCATTTTTTTTAAATATTTCTATACGCTGACTAAGAAAAAATATGTTATTGTCTAAACACCCATCGATTGGGAATTCATTCTGAAGTTCTTCCAAAGTATTATTCTATGCCAGGTATTATTTTTTATTTTTAAATTTTACTGCGTGTGTCGCCATTCTGTAAAGCGCAGATGTAATGGTTAGCAGGCTATACGAGCGAATGCTAACCTTTACTTTCTTGCCTTTATAATATAAGTTCGTTGTATTTTTGCGCCAAATGTCTGGTATTTTCTTCTCCTGTAAGCACTTTCATACGTATTTCACTAGTGCTTTGCTATCGCTGTGTCCTAGTTCATTAATGAGACGAAAGGGAACCCCGTATAAGCCTGGAGTAGTGCGCTTAGAAATTTTTCCTTCCGTATTCTTTCAAATAAAGTCCTTAAGTAGTACATTTTCTTGGTTGCGCTCTTTTCCATACTTTTACTCACTGGGAAATCTCCTGGTGGCCTTTTAATGGGAATCTGCTGTTACCTTTTGGATATAACCTAGTGCTTGTATCGTTCTAATTTATTTTCTGCTTCATCTACCATATGATCTTTCAGTGTGATTGATTTTCTACCTAGCAATGTTAGGTGGATCCAAAATATATTACAGGCGCGCCCTTGTTCTTTTCCCGAATCTCTGTGTTCCAGCGTTCTCTTTCCCCATTATTTTTTGGACCGGGTCATTTCTACACAATGCTGTTTTTTTCTAGATACATAAATATGTTTCCTATATCCGGTTGAATTCACCCTGTCGTTGCTTGTGCCTTCTGCCTGCCTGTGCTCCTGTGGTGCCTCACGTCACTTTTTGACTGCTTCCCAGATTTCTCACTTCCACCACCTCTTAAGCTTTTTGTTTTCTTTCCTGCAAGTACCTTTCTTCTCTCTTCCCATTTCCATCGTTATAACAATTCCCAGCTCACTATACTCCCAGTATTTTCCCAAACTTTTGCCTACTTTGTCCTCGAATCTTGCGACTGTATCTTTTATTGTTGAGTCCTTCAAATACGAGCCTCCATATTTTGACTTTGTGATCTTATTATAGGTTTGATATAAAATTTGAAATCTTACGCGTTTATGCTCACTACACAAGCTGCTAATGCCTCCCTCGTATATTGTCATCGCTCTAAGTTTGCCATACATCCCTTCTTTCTTAACACAATAATCAATGCTCGACTGCCTGTTTTCGACTCGCCATGCATTGCGGCCTTCACAGTTAGGACCCACATTAACTATCTCAATACTACGCTGCTCGCAGCGATCTAGCAATACCCTGCCATTGGTGCCTGAATATCCGTCAAAGTACTGTACGTGAGCATTCCAGTTCCCTAGAAGGATTCATATCGACCCATGACCGAATTCCTTGGTATTGGTGCGTATGCAAATCACTATCTCCAAATGCTTTTCCTTGCAGTTATTCATCGTCAACAGGTAAGCTAGGCCTAGCCACGCTTTCTTACCTCTTACGGTGCCCAAAGCCCAGAGGTGCACTAAACACGTTTGCTTCGCTCTATCTCATTTGGCTTTGCTATAGCTAAGCATTCCAACACCCCCACCTTTCCTTTCTGATATCCTCCGATACGAGCATATCAGCGTAAGAGCACGGCAACACGCGCGGTGGCGTGGCACAGAGACCTTTAAAGTGCGCGTGCGCCCATCGTGCCCTCTCGCTACCGATGACGAAAATGCGCTGAAGTACCGAGCTCTGAGGACGACCATGAGTACGTGGTCTATATAAATGGCTCGCCATTAGCACGTTGCATGCGGGACGTTTTGTGCGGCTTCTAATCAAGTAAGGTGTGCGTAGTTCACAATTCCTCGTGATTTTTATGCATTAAAAATTTAAAAAAAACGTTCGTTATGGCTTAGTGGTTAGTGTCATGCACTGAGAAGCGTGACTTCGGTAGTTCAACACCCCACTGCGGAATTTTTCCTTCTAGTTTTTCTTTCTGTTTTGCAATCTATTACTAAATATTTTGCAACGTCATATGCGGGGCTGAAATACGTCACGGAGCTGCTGTAGACCCCAGCATAAAACACTTTTATGTTAAAATGAAAAACACGAAAACAAGTGAAGCTCCCGTCTCGCCTTCTTGCTTCTTCTGTCCTGTCTTTTTTGCACTACGCTTTGTTTTCAGACAGTGCATCAACTGGCACAGCGACGCATTGTGTAATTGAAAAAGGGACGCTGAATGTATTTTTTGTTATTTTTTGCTTTTTTTCTTTCTCGGGAGGTTGAATACGGAGTGGTGTACCGCTATTGTTTGCTTAGTTGAATTGTAATGTAGTGGCTCAATGTTTACTGAAGCAAACAGTCCTCTAAAGTCATCTCGAGATCATGCTCGTGCGTTTTACGATGCAAACGTCAGGCACGCTTTCTCAAATAGCCAACTACATTGATGATAGCGAACATGTGGAGATAAAAATGATCCCACTGTGCAGTGAACAAACCCTAAGGGCTGCGTGACTCTCCATCGCCTCCATTGATTAATCGGTTACCAAGTGGTTTCCTGCCTCAGAGATATGAACTACGCACTCATGATGCCCTGGATGTAAAAGTGACGGTAGTATAACTTAGTGCTAAACAAACTGTACCATATTGCGTTCTGTAATAATGTCATTCTCTCTGTGCTTTTTATGCCTGCTGCACAATTCATTACCGGGCCTGCCTGAGCATGCTACCGTAAATAAACACCAATGAACGTAAAATGAAGAAATCACTCTACTGTCTCACTTGCTTACTTGTGTTTTTATGTTCTTGAGGCGTGGTAGCAAATGAGTAGTAAGTGGAAGCAATATCATATGAAATAGTGCACAGAAAAGTGAATATCAACTGCAAGCGTGATAACACGCCAGCGATGACCTGGCTGCCGTTGTAGACCCACAAGACCCGCAGACATTACATTGATCTCAGTTTTAGGTCGTTCGACTTGCATAATTAGCCGACATAAACTTTTGATGCACTGGAAGCGGTAACGCGTAGCCATCGAACTATGGTGATAACTTTAGGAAAATTAATGTGGCCTGAACTGGCGGAAAGCATTGTAGTACAAGCTACTGCCACAAACAGGCATCGAAGCGTGTCGCCCTGCATGAAGCCGTTCATTTGCCAAGGCATTCTTCAGCAAGCACACGGTGTTCGTGGGCTTGATCTTCTTTGCCCAAGGCAATATCTGATAGCATATGTAGACAAAGCTTTGGTCATAGAACACCGCTTTATATTGGCTGCAAGAGTCACTCGATCCGGGATGTGTGTCACCCCGCCGCAGTCGTTAAGTGGCTAAGGTACTTGGCTGCTGACCCGCAGGTCGCGGGTTCGAATCCCGGCTGCGGCGGCTGCAATTCCTATGGAGGCGTAAATGTTGTAGGCCTGTGTGCTCAGATTTGGGTGCACGTTAAAGAACCCCAGGTGGTCGAAATTTCCGGAGCCCTCCACTAAGGCGTCTCTAATAATCATATGGTGGTTTTGGGACGTTAAACCGCACATATCTATCAATCAATCAATCCGGCATGTGGAAGAATTATTATTAAATTTAAAGCCAGCTGTTGAGTTGACATTCTGCAACCAAAATATGTTTGTGGCATGTCGTCAATGGGAACTACGAAACATTTTTTAGCTCGTGAATTTTTTTTACATGCGCATAGATGTCTGAACTTGATCTTTCTGTCATTTCGGGCCCATTTATTGGCTCTTAGTTGTGCGACACAGTACCTGCTGATCTGATGTAGGGTAATATTTTATTTTTTTCAGTCACTGTTTACCTACACAAAAACAAATATTTGCCTAGGTTGAAGAGACTGTACGCACAATACCTCTGACCGACTAAGGTTTCTCCAACCATACATTTGCTCAGCTGAAGTGCAGCGTTTTGATGGAGAGAAGCTGATTTTTCAGGACTGTGAAACACAAACACAAAATAAACTACTAAAAAATCGTGCTCTTCATGACACGTAATTATCGCACTAATACAATTGAGCCAAACATTTCGAGAATCTTGCTCACAAAAGGACTCCCGTCTTGCTTTGAACAAGTAATTAGACAACATGATATCACCTTCTCTAGCCGCTGCATCACCTGTTGTAGCTTGCATACTGTTTGAAATTGCTGTCACTACCACAGACTGCATGACGCACTAAATTTTTTTACAAGGCATTTCGAGAGCGCTGATTTCTCATGAGCATATCTGAAGTGCAATTGCGCGTAGTTTCGGTATCCACAGGCATTATTTACGATGTTTGCTTTTTTCACAATTTTTCGTAATGAAAGCGCAGAACCACGCTGTAATCTTCGTAAGAATCAGAGTGAAGGCTAAGGGACAGAACAGATAAACAGGGTAAGCTCAATTATGTTCGGTTGTTTGAGAATCTGTAATAGCAAAACTGCCGTATCGTTATACACGTCGGGAAACGGTATGAAATGTGTGAAACAAATGTAATCTAGACACCTCGAATAGAGCACAATATTTATATGCACATTTTGTTAACACGCACACACATCATATATGCATCCTTATTCTGGAACGTATGACAATTTCAGATTAATGACGAGTTTCTTGTGAGGACTACCAAACAATCCAGACGGAAATAAAGCTACCAAAACACCTCACAACATGACATGACACCCTCTATTTCCGTTTCATCAGCATTCGTTAACACAGGCTAATAATGTCTTGTGTCGGCTAAACTGAAACTAACATTATAAATGTTCGGCAGTGTTGTCTAAACATAATTGAATAGAAGAGAGTGCTAGGTAAGATTAGTCAGAGATTGTTATATGATTGTTATGTTAGCTTACACTTAAAACTGCTGTGTAAGCTCAGTCTTATTGTAAGGACAGTGGTTCTCTCCCGTTATTTATACTTTACACCGTAAAAATAAATCGACACACATGCGTAAAAGTATCAACCGTTCTTTGCTCCTGATCTGTAAGAAGATAAGCTCGATCTGGGGTGGCGCGAGCTAACTGGAAAAACACCACGTGACGTTCACTAAAGGTGCAAGGGTATGGTCGTAACACGTCATCATGCTATCTTGAATGACCAGCAATGCTGTTTCGTGATACCGCCTCATGATATTGTCTGTCGGTCAGTAAATTGCGCAGGTAGTGAAAGCAGTGCAACTAGTGGTCTTAGCGTGGAATCTGCACTCAGAACTCGAGTAAAGCGGCGCAGCTTTCATACCCGTTTCCCCACGTCACCTAAAGTAGCGCTTTAACGCGCAAATTATAATTGTCAGCAGATGCGTCAAATCCCCCGCCGTGGTGGTTCGCGACACGTCGAGCGATCGTCAAACATGGTGGTGTCTCAAGCAAAGTGAACTTCTGCAGCAATATGCAGCACAATAAAGTTAAACGACCAGTAGTCATGCACCCAGAAAGCGCGCACAAAATTATGCACAGGGACTTTCAGATCACTTGAATAGACACCGTTCGTGATGCGCCTCGGACGTTGATGTGTACAATTCTACTAACCCCTACTAACAGGGCTAGGCGTTGGTTGATGCGGTTGTGCGTGACAAGTATGAAACGAGCATTCATTATGAGAACGCACGATAATCAGCGCTTTTGCACAACTTCGAAGACAGCAGAGATGATAGTGCGCGCGTCATCTTGGCTGGTGATCTGCGTTCACGGAACGATGTTTATCGAGTGTTTTTGGCTGGCCTAAAAAGTGATGCTTAAAAAGATTGATTGATTTGTAGGTTTTAACGTCCGAAAACCACAATATAATTATGAGAGACGCCGTAGTGGAGGGCTCCGAAAATTCGACCACCTGGGGTTCTTTTACGTGCACCCAAATCTGAGTACAATGGCCTACAACATTTCCCCCTTTATTGGAAATGCTGCCGCCACAGTCGAGAATTGATGCCACGACCTGCGGGTCAGCAGCCGAGTACCTTAGCCACTAGACCAAGCTTAGAATGAGCAAGCAGCTGATAAGGAAAATTCAGTAATTCTAAATGGTCCAAAATCTCCATGTTTTTGTGGTGTGTGTAGAATTACGGATGGAGTTATATAGTTAACTTTGTGTCAAAACTAAAGAAGAATGGCACAGGGAGCGTTAGCCGGCAAGTGATGACATCGCAGACAGTTTGTGTATTCGAGTAATTATTGTCGCTATCATTGAAGAACGGCTTGTGCAATCCGCTTTCGCTATCGTGTTCTGGTAGTAATATTTTGTAAATTTTTATTAAAGTTGTTATTAGCGCATGTGGTGCGTGGTCTTTAGGACCTGGTTCGACTTTTCAATCTAAATTATGATTACTGTTACGGTCATAGTCGTTTGTTATATAACTGCTTGTTTGAGACGTGCACTGCAATCATGGTGACGCTAACAATTAAGAAGGCATTGCGCACGCGGCACGCTATCGCATTTACTTATGATCGCTAAGCTCAAATATTCTCCGAGGCTTTGAACCCGTACCAAAGTACATCATAATAACAACAGCAACAAAAAACATGCATGCATATTTTGGAAGTGCTCATACTATTGTTACTTTCCCTACTAAAAGCAGATGTATTGCAGATCAAACAAAGAAGCATTGTTAGGCTGTTTTTGCGACATCAGACACACAACAGCTGCACGCGATTGTGAGGCCCCGATCCCCACAGTATCAGCCAAAATTTCACAAACCGCCGAGAAAAAGTTTGCCTCACGCACATTTATGAGTATATTTGTGTCCAAGTTGTCAGCTTTAGCCTTCGGAGTTGGTGATTCAAGATTGGGGCTCACGAAAAAAAAATATATAGAGCCCACTTCACTCAATATTTCACTGCTATTTTTCTTTGCTGAATGTTTTTGTCTGCTGCTGGTCAATGAACAAAGTCAGCTGACGACTCTGTGAACGAGTCGTCCTAAAAACGTGCAATGAAAAATCTAATCACAGGTAAATGCGCAGAAAAATGGACCAAAAATGAATTACCAGTGACGGGCTCTAGCAACGAGCCTTTTTTGTTGCTCAAATGACAAAGGTCATTACGACACAGAGTTAAGGTGATAGAGGTCGAGAAAAAAAGAGCTAAAATGCTGGGAGACGTTTTTGGGGAGATCATGGAGAAAGAAAACGCTGGAAGCAAAAGTGCCCCAGTGAATGGCAATAACAATAGTTCCTAAGAAGCAGCACAATCACGTGAATATTATTTCAGATCTCATACTGGATATTCTCTCTTCCATTGACATGAGTCCCTTCATTGTCTCGTTATTGATATAAGTACGCCTGCAGTCAGTTCTTTCGAGTCAATTTACGGCTATTTTTTGTTCGAGCTTTTTAGTTTCCTCAACCCTCATTCAACACTATTAGTACCTTTCAGATAGGGGCAGCTCTGGTTGCGATTCCTTTTTTGTTGCGTCACAGACAGAGCCTTGGTGAATAACAAGCAGAGGCAGATAAATGACAAGGACACGTGAGATGTTCATGAGTTATTATCACACGATATGAAAAGAAGAAAAGTTCTTCTGACATCACCTGCACGAAGGGTCAATAAAGAAGGCTTGCCGGGCTGTAGCAATACTTGAACGCGGGCACCATTCGTACGCTGCTATTCTTATCTCTGTGTCCTGAAACTTCTCCGGCGCGAAATTCTGCTTCGAGTCATGAAGACGGCTTCATTTGAGGATGTAGCTTAGGGGAGCACCGATAGCAAGCTTCAAACACGAGATGTTGCGTTTATTCGATTGCTTGATATGCACAACTTTTTTAGCGAAGTCTGAATCACGTCCGTTGCGTAGAAGTTATTTCGAGCACAAAGGGCGTTCATGGCTCATCGGCGCATTCCTGGTCATGAGACATCGGCAGTATTTTTACGTGTTCAGTTAGCTCGTCGGCTTTGCTTCAGGCGCCAAGTGATAATATGCGAGCCGCAATGACGTCAACAAGCTTAGTGTTGTCATCGCCGTGTCTACAAACGATACCGTCGCGTGGGGGCGCCTGGCTGCATGGCAATGGCTTCGCTTCCATTCTTCGGCTTGATTTGTGAAGCACGTTTGTGTGAGTCCTGCGTTTTCGTTGCGCCGCTTTGATTGATTTGTCGTGGATGAATGGATGCAAGTTTATTTGAAGAAAAAAATTTAACGGAAATTTGATTGGGCCCGTACACGTCCAGGAGCCCCTTGACCGACATCTGTAGGCAGTCCCGCTGCCCCAGCCGCAACTGATTATGCGAGCCAGTGGCCTGAAGAGCGGCCTCCCACGCGGAAAGGGAAGGATCAGGAATATGGTCTACCGCCACGGGCTTTGCGCAGCTCCACAAGCCATGGAAAACATCAGCCCGGGGTGCTGCGCAGCAGGTGCAATATGGTTTGGGAAGAGCGGCATAAAATAGGTGTGCCAGATAGGGAGAAATCAAAGCTTTTGACTGGAGCTGGCGACAAACTGAACTCTGATTACGGGGGAGGGAGTAGTGTGGGGCAGGTATATATCGTGTGCCGTTTCAGCAATACACCTAATTTCATGGTTTTGGTACAGATTCACTCTTGTGGTTGTTTCATGTGTTTGCGTGAGCGAGCCACGGGGGTCTGGAGCGAAAGGCCTCGGACATGTGCATGAACCTGCTTATTCTGTTCATTCTGTTCACTCATGGCCAGGCACCCACGTGATAGTCATCGGATGGGGAAGCGAATGAGTGTTGCCCAATATGGTGAGACTGTCTCTGGTGCTAACGCTTGTTGGAAGTATCGAGAAGCACTTTGAAGATCAGTGCAAATTTCTCTAATGGCCGCATGCGCCACTGCTAAGACTAGTGCGATTCCCTCAGCCACGTCGGAGCACGCTCTTTTAAAGGATGCGGAAACGCTAATGCACCCGTCCTCCGTCATGACAGCAGCTGTGGCCGTTCCTAAAAGTTGGCCTACCACAGCGTCAACATAGAGGGCGTCTTCACGATTTTTTTGCCACCGTATGTAATGATCAGTGCTCGGCTTGCGTGGGCCCGGGTGGCTTTGTGGATTCACATTGCGCGGCAATGGTTTGCGTTGCATGTGTGCTGCGACACTTATTGTAAATGATGACCATGCTTCATCGTTACGCGTCATGTCGCTTAATTCGAGCTTCAGGGCTCGCAGCAGGTTCCGCCCTGCGGGTGTCCGAAAAAGGTGCAAGGGTTGATTTTTTCTCTGTGCCTCTGTCATTTTTGCACTGTATTATACAGAGTGGTCTGTAAGAGGAGAGTAGTGCTGGTGCCCCGCTACGGTGATCTATTAGGTAAGGTGCTCGGCTGCTATCCCGCAGGTCGTGGGAGTGAACTCCACCTGCAGCAGCTCCATTTACGATGAAGGCGAAAATCTTTTAGGCCTGTGTGCTCAGATCTGGGTGCACGTTAAAGAACCCCAGGTGGTCTAAATTTCTGCAGCGCTCCACTACGGCGTCTCCTAACATCATATGGTGGTTTCGAGACCTTAAATCCCACATATCAAATCAAATCGATCGAGAGAAGTGCTCGTGCGCATCAGCAACCTCAATGCGGTTTTAACCGACCACCTGATTAGACAGCTCGTTTCATTAGCTTCTAAGGGAGCTGTTAATACGAAAGATCACAATTAAGGCGACTTACCGCCAAACATTCAACAATATGCATGGTGTCGTTTTGAGATAGGTCATGATTGCGCGACGCAATCCGGCAGATCAGTCGTGAAGGTTTTTTTTTATTTGCTTTTCAAGAAGCTTCCAGATGAAGTTTGCGTCTATGTTTGATTGTATGTGTAGACCCAATACCCTGACTTTATGGATTTTATATACTCTTGGCAGAGGTTGAGCATGCACGTACAAGTAAATGCGTGAATTACGCATATGGGGTTTACCTGCAATCAACTCCAACTATTCTGGCGAACAGTGGAGACCTATTGTACTAGTATGCCACTCGATGACCCTTATAGCGGTTTGTACAAAGTCTTGTGGGTCCCCATGGAGCCATGGCACAACCACAGAGTCATAATATTGGTGTAAAACTTGTGCTGTAAATTGGGGTATCTAGACTGAATAAGAGTGCGTTATAATAAGCTCCCTGGGGTGTGCCTTTGTTTCGGTGGACAAAAGTGGCGGATGTGAGCGTACCTAATCTACCCTCAATGGTGCGATTTTCTAATAAGGATTTGACGTATGCCATGTTCTACGGCCACAGCCAGTTGTGGCCAATCTCCTGAGAATGTGTTCGTGTCCGACATTGTCGAAAGGCTTTTGCATGTCTATTGCGAGAACATGGTAAGCCCACTTTTAGGAACGGCCACAGCTGCTGCCATGGCTCTTGTACGGGCTGTCTGTCGTTTGGGATGAAATAGGTTCTCGCTAACGTTCATGCTTCCTGCGCCGATATGTTGGGGCACAAGTGAAACTGTGTGTTGGGAACGAAATTCCTAGCTTTTAGATGTGGCAGTAGCCGACAGAGAACAACGTGCTCAAAACGTTTGCTTACACAGCTCGTTAACGAGATGGGTTTTGCCGTGGAGTCGTGAGTGCGAATGGAAATATTTGAAGCGACGGTAATCGTGAACAAGGAACAAATACACAGCGCTCATATGTCTTACCAGCCAGCCTAGGCTAAGCTTGCGTCACCAGCTGCCTCGTCGCTGCTTGTCCGGCATCAATTTAAGAATCACTACTCCGAAGACGATTGAACAAGAGATGATTCTCCACGGCCTGAATCACCAAGACTGCATATTTGACTCAGTGTCTTTATCATCGCTTGTGGACGGCGATGATGGTGGCAACAATAGCGGGTGTGTCAAAGACATGCCCTATAGACGTGCGCTCAAAGGAGACAATATGTCGACTGAAAATTGCGTCACCATTTCTTGGGGCCACGTGATCCTTGAGAGGTGGCCGCTTTGCAGCGCTGAAACTTGGCGGGTTTGGACCTCTTTCAGTTTTGTTAAATATGGGTCCTAATAATTGATGATATATATACTATTTCATATCTATGTTGCCTTATTAGTACACAATTGTCTCAGGGAGATACACAGCTACACGTTGACGCAAAAACGCGGCTTGTGACAAGTTGATGTCACGCCTCCTTTGAGAGAACGCCTTGTTCTAGTGCCACATCTTCGACCCCAGTGAGGAGTCTGCGACGATCCTCAACATTGGAGCTGTAAAGATTTTCTTCAAATATTTTTGATGTCATATAGGTTTCCCTATAGAAAAAAACAGGGTTTCCAGCATAGCCTAGTGCGTTTCAGTGCGCTGGGTGACACTGTAAACGCTGTACAGTGTGCACCAACTACTGTAGCGCACTGCGAGGCATTGGGACACAGTGTACAGTGCGGCCAGCGTCGCCCAGTGTGCTAAAACGCACTGGGCCACGCTGTAAAGCGTAACCCAGTGTCCTAAAGTGCAGTGGGAGACACTGGTCACGCTGACACTGGTCACGCTGTACTGGTCACGCGACACTTTGGAATAACTAGGCGCGATCAGCACACTTTCTGCAATAGTTCATAATGAATCGTGGGATGTCGAGCGTAAAATTTACCGAATATGATGGTTCTCTCATCTATGTGATTCACATATATGGGTCTGTTTTAGTTAGGCAATAATTGCGAGTACGCTGAAGCATTCATATGTCGAGTGCGCGGGTCAATGGCACCGCCAAGGTTTTTCTGGCGGGACCAACGACAATTGTGTTTCTGCAGGGGGGAAAAGGGGCTCTGAACTGATGCGTGGTGTTTTAACTATGCTTGCTTCTGGGGGGGCAAAGGGGGGCATGCGAGAATTATGGGGAAAAAAGCTCCAGCCCACCCAGGTGTGCACCCCCTGGCGCAGGTGTGGTTTCCTTGAAGTTTGATCAAATTTCGTTAAAGTATTTCATAAACGGCATCGATAGAACTGATAATTAGAAACAAAGTATGACAGTAGTATCAGCCTGATAATCAAGACCAATCTACTCTAGCAGTGAGTCGCTGTGGCTCGTACTGTAGGAAGCCGCACGTCCCCGGCAGCAGTTATCTCTTGCAATGCCCCATCTTGCTGTTTTTAGCTTCTCATTTGTGTAGTCGAAGGTGAAAATATGACCCCTAATGGGTAATTTTGTTCTAAACTACACTCTAACGAATATTACACTTTTTCTAACTGAATATCTAAAATCTTCCAAGAAACCGTGGCACAAGAAGTATGGCCCTAAGCCGGTCGTTTCAGTTAGAGTGAAGTGCTGCGGCTGTCGTGCGCGTAACGTAAGCGAGGAGGACTTCCAAACTATTGAGGGACAAAATCTACAGTGCTCAGTGAGCAATACCGATGAACGCTGTTTTCTACATAGGTATTACTAGCCACATACCGAGACACTACGATTGCCGTCACACATCTGCAGCTATGCTAACAAGCTTTGCGGCAGAACGTGCCAGATGAATGTGATTCCAGGACACCCGCAAAAACTAAGCTAACAATGACCTGTTCAGCCCGAACACGAAGAGATGAAGCACTGCGCATGTAAACTACAAAAGTAAATTATTAGATACCTGCATGTCTTCTAATAATAGGAAAAATACACTCATTCTTGTTCACAGGTGTTGAACAGTGGGCAGTGTGTCAACCTCAGAATGTGTGATGTGGGGAGGTTGTATGTTCGATTCCAGCTCACTGACTTTTTTCTTTTTTATTTTTCACTGCACGCGTGTTTCAGCCTTAATTACGAAGTGCGCACAACCAAATGTATTAAAAACAATATAAAAGCCAGATTTCGGCCAACAATGGGTGTCCCAGCGTGCATAGCCAGGGTGCCTCGTGCAGCGTGGCACTGTCCCGTGTCAGAGCCACACTGGTCCAGTTATCAGGTATAATGCTCGGCCAGTGCCACTGGTTTTTGCGATAGGGTTAGGGCGTTTCATTTGAGATCCTTGAAGGCATCTTTCGCAAATTAAAGGTATTAGAGATTTGCGCAGTTGTGGGATGAATGAATGGGTGGATGGATGGATGAGCTTTATTTGGTCGTTCAGAAGGTGCTTCTGCACGTTGCAGGCCGCTTCTACGTCGTCACAGAAAGACCAAGTTTCTCTGCTGTTTCGCGGGCCCGGTGGACTGCCCATTGCTGTTGTTCAAGTCCGGAGCTTGCAATGGCACCCTCAAATTCGGACTGCGTGATGACTTCCACACAATGCAACCTGGGGCACCGGAAGAGCATATGTTCCAAAGTAGCTATGTCGTGGCAGTAGGAACTTGTATTAGTTGGCTGCATTTCGGGATAAATTTTGTTCCTAGCGCAGGATTAGGGTACGCCCCGACTTGAAGAAGCCTGCCCCCTGTATTGACAAACGCTCCTCGACTCGACTTTCTTCCTTCACTTGACAGAGCTGAGCACTGCGCTACCGCTCAGCTGAAAATGACGCTGCGCTGCTGAAAAATCACAGCAGATTATTGCTGATATGCAGTGACTCGCCATGCCTAGAGACGGTGCTCTAATCTGCTTTCTCAAGTGAAGGTGAAGCGTTGAGTGAAGGGACGTTCTAGAATACGGGGGTGAGTGCGAGAGCCTGAAGTCTGCTTAGTTTTCTGTGCGGTGGAGGGTATTGTCTGCGTGCCACGTAAAAATGTTTTGTCAATTCATTATACGAGATGGAAGGGTCACGGCTCTTCAAGACATCAGCGCCGCGCCCACCGATAGCTACGCGGTTTTCTAGTCCTCGCGCCGCTATGTGGGCTGACTCGTTGAGATTGGGCGCGGCTCCCACAATGCGTCCCATATGCGCTGGGAATCAAACGAGTGTGTGTGGCTCAATGTATTTTTCCTTAAGCATTCGCCAAGCTAGTTCCGACATTGTTCCCTTGGAAATGTTGGGACCACTGATTTTGAGGCGCTCTAAGTTGTGGACCTCCTTTTATACAGCACGGCCAACGAAATCGCCAGTTTCTCTGCTGTATCAGCCACCGTTGTCCGGACCATTTTCGAGTTGGTGCTAAGGCAGATAATGTTGGGTAGGTGATCAGAGGTGAAATGTGAACTCTGTTTTTTTTTGGTTCGCGGTAAGAATAGTGTTTTCCACCCTCTCAATAGGGACTGTTGCGCGGGAAAGGCGGGAGGAGATGTTTCACATGTGATCTTTCAAAGTTAGGTGACTTTATTGTACGTGACTAGAAGATGCGTATGCTCGTACTGGCCTTCTGAGGTTAGGCTCAGATGGTCGAGTTTCTGCCGGCGAGGTCGGCTTTTGCGTTGCTAGCAATGCCGGGATCACCCGCTGTCTTTATAGTCATGACTGACCTTGCTAGTAACTATTGTTAAACGATTCTGTGCACAGTGATATGTGTTTTTCGCATCAGATGTTGCGACATGCCTGTGAGAGGTCGGAGGAGCAATGAAATCATTATTTGCGCAAACCAATTCGTGTATTAAGGTTATGGTGCATGGCTAGATACTGCGAATGAATGTCCTGATGGGTGCTTTTTGTCGTCTTTTGTAATGAAGTGGGATGAAGGCGTGCTTCTCAGGCGTGTGATTCTTATAGCCCGGCACTTTACACAACCCTATCACTTTGGAATCGATGGCCTCTGCTGTGCGTGACTTGGGACAGCTGTATTTATTGCCATATTTTCTTCTCAAGTTTTGTTCTCCCCTCGTTTTACTGTCACTTATTTCGGACGCAATTCAAGCCTACTGTGTTCAAAGAGCTTCAGGCATGCAGTAAATTATGTTGTTGAGACTATGACCACTTCATTAGCATTGATCCTCATGCTCTACATCACTCCAAGATTCCCTTCGGGAATACGGTGCAATTTTCTCGTAGTGTCGGCAGCATCAAATTTCTTGGTCACCTCGACTCGTCACACTTGAAAGAAATCAGCATTTTTAAAACAAAGCTCAAGCCTAGCGAAGTTTTCTTCCCCTAACATTACTTCGAAAACTGCGCAACTGCTTTGAAGTGTTAAACTTCCCCCACCGCCACATGCAGCTCGGATTCGTCAGTCACTCACCGACATGTTTAAGTCAATGAAAGCACACTCAGCTTCTCTAGATGAAACCAGTGTAGCTCATACAGCGTTTCACGTGCTAAAAGTGCTCTCTTAGTCACGACGCTGCTCCTGCATACACTACGTAACACGCCGATGCGGCTGATCACCAACGCTTGTTTGATTGCCGTTGGAGCCTTCCTACGGCAACTCCCGCAAGACTCGCTTGCCCGCTAGGTTTCTTCTCCCCAAACTAAAACCTGCAAAAACCGGTTACAGCACATGCTATTGTGAACGTCTCGCTATCTACCTCGGCATCTAGTGCTTTTTCCGCCTACTGCAAGGTAGGTTGTTTGACGTACTAACTGACCACAAGCCCCAGACTTTCGCTTTCCATGCAAACCACAGTGCTTACACATTTTGTCAAAATTGGCATTGTAGCTTCATATTGGAATACACTTTCGATTTGAGGTACATGGAAGGCCCCACCAATGCTGCTGTCGATGCCATTTTGCGTGTGAGTGTCGTAACATTTGACGTGGTCTTCACATTATTGCAGACGAACAGAGTTTTGACACTGAACTTACTTACAACCACCACTTCTCTTTCATTGACTGCTGGTCCACAGCTATTCTCCTCAGGTGCGATTGCGTGTGAGGTTCCTTTCAGCCACAACTGCCAATTCGTGCGAACCTCATACTGTCTTCAAGTTTTCGTAAAGCTTCACAAAACAAGCCGCCCAGACTTCCATGCCCAACAGCACCTGATCACCCCTTATTTTGTGTGGTCCGGCCTCAACAAGGATCTCCTGCGTTGGACTCGCGAGTTTTTGCATTGCCGGCGTACAAAGGCGACATAGTTCATCAAATCACCCCAAGAATTCCGCTCGCCAGGTTGTCGCTTTGATCCTATACAATCTCGTCGTTGGTCTGCTTCTTTCATAGCGAAGAAAGTGCTACCTCCTCCTCACTTGTGTCCACTGCTACACACGCTGGCCACAGGCATTCCCGCTACACGATATCACGGAATCATCCGGGACTTTATCATGCTTTGCTAGATGGGTTGCTCGCTTTGGCTACCCCACTGCTGTAACTCCGTCAGTCTGAGTTGGAGCTGCTTAGAGCACTGTCACGCATCCTCGGTGCAAGTCACATTCATAAAACTTTATGCCAGCCTTCCGCGAATGGATTGGTAGAACGACTACGTCGACATTTAGAGGCTCCACTCAACGCTCGTGACGCTCTTTCCGGGTTGATGATCTTGCCTACGTGCTGCTCGTAATTCACTCGAAGATGAAAGGGGACGTCGGGTGCACAGCAGCCGAAATAGTGTACGGCACCACGCTCCACCTACTTTATGAATTCTTCGCCTCTACAGCAAACAACCCGCCATCACTTGACTACGTGAAACACCTGTCAACGCCTGCAACCTACACTCGCCCGACTACCTTCAACCTATGATGTCGTCGTAGGCAAGGCCCTTTCTTCACGAAGCCACATTTTACTGCGACAATAAGACATCCCGGCATTGCTTATGGCACGGAACGAGGGCCCAATTAAGGGCCTTATTGGTACAGAAAAGACCTTAGAAGTGGCTAGTAATGGCCGCACGGGTGTTCTGGTAAACTACAGAATGAAACCAGTGTTCATGCAGAACTCAAATGTAATAGTTTCACTTCTTTTAGTTTAAACTGTCGCGTCAGTTAAAATTAGCCTCGATGTCATTACTGATAATATTACTGCTAAATAAAAGCCCTATTTTTCTGGAAAGGGGGGGGGGGCAGGGCGTCGTCTTTTGGCACACCCCTACTATTGCTTACAGTGCCATGAATGCCGAGTGGTGCACTCAGGCAGCTTCCTGCTAACAGCGCCCGTACCACGCGTGACGTCATGTTCTCTCTGCAGCATTCGTCGTTTGCCATGTACTATCCGCTGCTCTCTTCTACACGCGTATATATATATATATATATATATATATATATATATATATATATATATATGTATATATATATATATATATATATATATATATATATATATATATATATATATATATTGTGATGACGAAGACTGAAACTGGCACTCTGGCACAGACGCGCACGCTAGGTGAGCGCGGAAGAAGAAGCAGAATAACAACAGCTGGCCCAGGATCGGGTGTTGTCTCTTTTTTCTTCATTACAATTGCACAGTTCAACAAGTGAATCATCTGCGGGAAGCCACCGGTACGTGTCTTCGTGGTTCGTCGGCATCGCAAGCTTCTCTATCGAGGAACGCCGTTGAAGCTTCCTTGGCAATGGGGTCTCACCCGCCGTATCAGCTACCCTTCAGATCACCAGTGAACGGCGTCCAAGCCTCCCCTGGGGTTGTAGGGCATGACCCTATTACCACCCTGCCACTGTTTCACGGCAGGGATCCGCACCGGCTCTTGTCCTTTCGTAATGCCGCTCACGCTTCCCATGGCCTACATTCCCGTTGCCGCACTCTTTCAACATACGAGCTGCCATGGAATGCCGTCCATTCTTCTCTGATCGTCAACCTCACCGGCGTGAGTGCCTCAACCGCTACTTATTCGAAGATGCGATCACCGACTCTTCGGGCTTCACACACAACAGCACCACGAACCTTCGTCGTACCATGGCGCTACCCCGCGTCAAAACTAACAAACTGACAGCTTCAATCTCCGAGCGAGCTCCTACAATGTTTCCAGAATTGCGTGCCACTAACGCCGTGTTGGATGTAGCTGCCTCACACGACCTTGAGGCAAACCCATTGGAGCAACGCAGGCAGCTTTGGGGCACCCTCCTGCAGCTCTCAGACCAGCTCGACGGCGTTGCCTCAGTGATGTCCGCATTCTCACGTGCCACCCCACCATCGCCGTCCACCTACGAACTCTCGGAATTCGACGGGTTCCGGAACGACGCCGACAACTGGGTAGCAACCGTCAACGTGCTAGCAATGCGCGCGGCCTGGACAGAGATTCAGAAATGGGATGTGGCCATAGACCATCTTCAGAAAGGTGCAGCGGCGTGGCATCGGTATGAAGGTTGGAGGCAGCAGTCATGGGCGGAGTGGAGCTTCAAGCTGATGGCTGCTTTCGGTCCGATTATCTGTGCCACCTGCCCATGCAACTCGACCTTCTCTCAGGACAGAACTCGAAAAAAGCCTGACCTGAAGGATGCGATTCGAGCCTCTACCATCCTGTCATCTCTCGGTGACCAAGATGTAGGGAACAGTCACGATCGTGTAACTGAGCCTTGCACGGGCATTTTTGCTGTCGTATTTAGAGCTCATGAGGAGCCCTGGCCTGACGATTCAGCTGCGTCCGGCGGGTTCCTGTTGGCAAGATTTGCTCAACGCTCTGCAAGAGGCCCCAACGCAGGTCGTCCGGTCGACTTAGAGGCACCGGCCCCCATCCTACTGGACATTCTACCAACTAATGAGACAGGTCTTTCCGCTGAGTCTAATAACATCTTATCGGACCAGACAGAAGAGGATATGCATTGCCTGAATCGGTAGAGTCTCCGATTTTCAGAACGGCTTCCGCCGAGGTTCTCCAGCCAGTACGCAGCGTGGCTTCAAGAATCGCTGATTTTATAGCATCCGAGAGCGTCATAGCGACAACGTTGCGCAAGTCACGGACTACGCAAGTCACAGCGCAGGAGCCACGCCACAGGTCATCACGAGGACTTCACCCCTAGTTAAGGCAGATGTATAATCACACCGAAAAACAACCCTCGATCCGCCGAAAATTGCGCAGACAGCTGCGTAAGATGCTACTTGTTTCGTTGCCGGATCCACCATTTCCTGCCTTGTTTTCTAAAATGTGGTGGGACAAAAGAAAATGTTAAGTGATCAACCTGCCACCATGTCGATCCAGTCGGGGCCGCCCGCAAGAGCCATCTCCAAGAAAACCGCACCACCACAGGAAACTTCTATCACGAGAATGCCTGCTCGGTCCATTAAAAGAAAATCGAAGTCGAACTGCTTTGTCTGAAAAGTCGCAGCGTCGCCGAGGTTGTAGACTACCACGCGACAGTCAATGTCGTCCCGTGGAGTCATCATCAACGAAGGGACGAACCTGGTCCCAGTCCCCATCACGACATGGCGAACGCCCCAGGCGACATAGCCAGTGTCGGCCACCGGAGCTAATTTCGGCAAACTTCCAGCGTGGTCGGGGTCGACCACGACGATGCAGCCGACACCGCCCACCCGAAGCAATGTCAACTGCTGCAGCTAGCTTCGCCCACATGAACATTGTCGTGTGGCCCATCGACAATGCTTGCAGTCACGGCCGAGTGTGATGACAAAGACCGAAACTGGCACTCTGGCACAGACGCGCGTGCTAGGTGAGCGAGGAAGGAGAGGCAGAATACAGCTGGCCCAGGATCGGGTGTTGTCTCTTCTCTCTTCATCACGATATATATATATATATATATATATATATATATATATATATAGAGAGAGAGAGAGAGAGAGAGAAATAAATTGGCTTGAGCAGACAAACATACGATAAATTTTATTACTGCTACGTTTCGGCCGGGGTCCGGCCTTCGTCAAGGAAACGAAGGCTAATCCCGGCCGAAAGGTAGGCGTAATAAAGGTTTTCGCACGTTTGTCTGCTCAAGCCACAATATATATATATTGTAACGAGGAGAAATAAGACAAAGAGACAACGCCTTTGCTGCAGGCCGGCTGTTCTTTATCTGCTTCCTCCTCGTCGTCCTCCTTCTCTTCCAGGTATGCGCCGAGCACGATCGCCGCTTTGTCATCATTACACTCGGCCACGCTGCAGCTGGTCTACTCCTGTAAGAAAAACACAAACCAATGTCACGTTTGCCGCCGTATGCAGTTCTTCATCCGCGACACATGCACCGTAAAGTTATTCCGTTTTCTCTTGTCTCTGCGCGTATCAGAAGCTGTGGATCGTACTCGCCAAGTGTTATCTCCCAAGCGCTCAGAAATAATGTAAGGGCCGTCGTACTTTGGGTGCAGTTTGTTTGAAGACGATGGCGCACCTCGCTGTAGCCACACCTCATCACCTACACTGTATTTCGGCGCGGGACGGTGGCGTCGGTCGTAGTATCGCTTTTGTGCCTGTTGAGCATGCACAATCCTCCTACGCGCCTCCACACGGATATCGCGACAAAGTGTCTGGCGTGCAGCGGAACGCCCTACTTTAACGGGAGTGTCCAAACCGAACGTAGCATTCAGTTGCGGGAGCTGACCATAGACAATCTCGTAGGGGCAAATTCCTGTGGAGCTGTGTGCCGCCGTGTTCACTGCGTACGCAGCTGCTTGGAGATGATCATCCCAGTCGGCCTCACCTCGTTTGTGATTCTTACAGTACGGTGCGAGTCTAGCCTGGATAGTCTGGTTCGACCTTTCGGTCAGTCCGTTCGCCTGTGGATGGTATGCCGACGCGAAGTGATGGTCCACTCCAGCTTGTTGTAGGTAAGTGCGGAGCTCGCGACTGCGAAAGGTGGTCGACCGGTCTGAGATCAACTTGTTAGGAAGACCGTGTCGCCATTCGAAGCGATCTTTCAGGAATCGGATGACATGGCTAGCAGCAAGCGAAGGCACGGCCGCGACCTCTACGAACTTGGACAAGTAGTCCACAGCGAGTATAATGTAACGATTGCCCGCTGTCGTCATTGGAAGAGGCCCGATGTGATCTATGCCCAACGTGTGGAAAATTGTCTCTGGAGGCTTGATCGGCGTAAGAAGTCCATGTCGAGCTCCAGGACGTCGTTTGTGTTGCTGACAAATCTCGCAACTGGCAACGTATGAACGCACGCTTTTATCCATTTTCGGCCACCAAAAACGTTCTTGTGCCTTGCGTAAGGTGGCTCTGTAGCCAACATGGCCTCCCTCGGGAGTGTCATGGATGGCGCGTAGTACGCTCGATCTTAAGGTGTCAGGAATGACCAGGAGATGACACTCGGTGCTTTTATCGGCCCAGTGACGCCGATACAGCGTTCCATTACGTAAGACAAACTTGGCATTGCGTCCCGCATCGCCAATGGAGTCTATAACGGATGCGAGTCTTCCATCGGCTTGCTGAGCCTTGGTCACGTCCTGTTGCGAAAACAGGATCCAGGTTTCTCGATTTCGTGTGGAGAATTCCTCGATCGGATTTCGCGATAAAGCGTCCGCAAGCTGATTTTGTGCTCCAGCACGGTGACGGATGTCGTACGTATAGTCTTGGAGCCGAACAATCCATCGGGCAAACTTGTGCTTGAGGTGCTGCTTCTGGAACATCCACGCAATCGCGGAGTTGTCTGTTACTACCGTGAAGTGTCGGCCAAACAAGTAGTGGCGGAACTTTTCATCCACACTCCATACTACAGCCAAACACTCCAGTTCATTCGAATGATAATGCCGTTCTGCGTCCGATAGTTTACGACTGGCGTAGCAGATGACGTGCCCACGCCCACTCGAGTCACGTTGAAGTAAAACCGCCCCCAGGCCAATCTGACTCGCATCAGTATGGACTTCTGTCATCCAATCTTCATTAAAGTGGCAGAGCACCGGGCTATGTGTAAGCTGGTGTTTGAGGGTTTGGAAGGCGTTATCCTGCAAAGGACCCCACTGAAATTGGGCGTTTTTCTTCAGTAAGTCCGTGAGTGGAGCAGCAGTTGACGCAAAGCTCGGTACAAACTTGCGCAAGTATGACGCCATTCCTAGGAATACCTGGAGCTGTTTTATAGATGTTGGTGCAGGGTATTTGGCAACGGCGTCTATGCGTTCAGGCAAGGGTCGTACGCCATTATGAGATATCTGATAACCAAGATAAGATATTGTCGTCAACCCAAACTGGCACTTCTCGCGGTTAAGTCGAAAGCCGGTGTTGTATAGCCTCTGCAGAACCGTGTCGAGATTTTGTAGATGTTGTTTTTCTGTTTCCCCGATGACTAGAACGTCATCGAGGTACACGACGCAGGCACGGTCTATCAGTGTGCCTAACACTGTGTTCATGGCACGCTGAAAGGTGCTTGGAGCAGTTCGCAGACCGAACGGCATCCGATTAAACTCGTACAAGCCAGATGGTGTTCGGAAGGCCGTCTTAAACTTATCTTCTTCAGCCACGTTGATCTGCCAATACCCTGCTTTTAAATCTAGCGACGAAAAGAACCTCGCTTTTCGTACGGCGTCAATAGCGTCGTCAATGCGTGGCAGCGGGTACGAGTCTGGTATGGTGTGCTTGTTCAGCTCTCGGTAGTCAACACAGAATCGGAGATTGCCGTCCTTTTTACGGACTAGGACAACAGGTGCTGCCCACGGGCTAGAAGATGGCCTGATTATGCTTGCGGCAAGCATTTCTTGCACCTGCTGGTCAATTAATATCCGCTCTCGTTCGGCATATCTACGTAACGGTATGGACACCGGCGGATGATTGTCGGTAGTAATATGGTGGACTAGCACGCTAGTTCCGGGAAGCTGAGTAGTAGTATCAGCGAAGAGCGATGCGTGCCTCTCGAGTATTGCGGGAAGTGTAAGTGGCGTCGTCAGCTCACCTTGGGATTGCGCCGGAGGCACACTTGGAGCCACAGGATGGAGGTTGACGGTACTTCCTTCCACCGTGAGGCGCACTTCCCCGGAGAGCAGGTAGTCGGCCCCTAAAACCATGTCTGTGGGCAGGTCGTCGAAGACGGGCACCGAGGACAAAAACTTGCTGCCGGCCTCGGTGTTGAGTTGCAGGTTTAGGGCACCGACCGGTAGTACGTCGCCCCCGAGACCCCGCAGTGGTGGCTCAGTCCAAGGCTGGAGAGGTTCGGAGGCGTGGCGGCGAAGCAACGCCGTACGTTGAGCTCCGGTATCAACGAGAGCTGTCAGTTCTCCGATGCCGTCGACGCGGACCTTGAGGGTTGGAAGTGGGCGTGATTGATATTGCATCGCTTGAGGTTGGCTTTGTGGGCAGCTTTTATACCCATGCCCGATGCGGCCACACGTATAGCATCCGCGTCTCGGTGAAGCTGGCTCCTTTGGGCCAACTGCAGCCGCCCGGCGATGAGACGTGTCCTGCAACTCCATTGCCTGGCGTACGAAAGTGGAGATGTGGACTGGGTGGTTGTAGGCGGACAAGACGGCTGCGTGCGTCGAGTCATGGATCCCGTCGATGATGTACTGCCTGGCTGCGGAGGAGGTCCACTGTATATCGCAAGCTTGTAAAAGGTCCAGCTTGTCGTAGATGTAAGTCGCGACGTCCTCGGTTGCACCTTGCCGGCGTGACCGCATGGTCATGAAACGGTCGTCGTAAGCGCTCGGAAGCGGCGCAAACGCGGACATCAGGGCCGCGCTCCATGTTTGCCATGTAGCGTATGTACTGCCTTGGAAACGATGCCACGCTTGGGCAGATCCTCGCAAACGTCCTTCAGCGACCGACTTCTTAATCGTGTCGCTCCACGAGTATTTAAGGGCAACCGAGTTTATCACGCTTACCCAGTTGGTAGGGTCATCCTTGAATCCATGAAAATATGGAATTTCGTTCTCGTTGAACGATCCAAAAGAGGCGCAGCCAAACCCGGATGTCTTGAGCTCTTGGGCGAACAGAGAGAAGCCTCGAGAAATGGCCTCGCTGCAGTCATGATGCGGTGCCGCCGTGGAGGCTTGGACGCCGTCCGTGATCGGTGGGGAGTTCGAGAGCACTCGTCCACTTCGAAGTGTAGTGGACGCAGGGATATCGGGGTCAGTAGTTCGCGACTGCGTCATTGTAACGAGGAGAAATAAGACAAAGAGACAACGCCTTTGCTGCAGGCCGGCTGTTCTTTATCTGCTTCCTCCTCGTCGTCCTCCTTCTCTTCCAGGTATGCGCCGAGCACGATCGCCGCTTTGTCATCATTACAATATATATATATATATATATATATATATATATATATATATAAGAGAAAGAAGTGTATACCTAAGGGCTCGTTTTTTCCGTGTTTTAACACAATATTAATGAGATATAACAGACAGTAATGCCAAGGAATGTACAGGGGAAGTTATTAGAACCAATGGAATGTAAATAAGAAGAAAGAAGAAAGAAAAGTGGATTAAAAAATTACCAACAGTGCTGCTCACAGTTGGTAATTTTTTCATCCACTTTCTTTCTTCTTTCTTCTTATTTACATTCCATTGGTTCTAATAACTTCCCCTGTACATTCCTTGGCATTACTGTCTGTTATATCTCATATATATATATATATATATATATATATATATATATATATATATATATATATTAAAATTTTCATTTTGAACTATTGTGAGAGCTCCTGTAAAAATCAAGCTAACAACTTTGCGTAAAGGTCAATTCAGTAAATAGCACCCAAACCTATTCCTTATAGTTAATTTGAGTACAATAAGTAAAATGGAATTTATTTGGTTTAGTAATAAGCAAACATCAATTTACCATACTCACATTTGCTTGAGAGGGAACTGAATGATCTGGGCTTTTCTTGTGCGTAAGCATTTGAGAAAGCCTCTATATATGTTGGGTTAAATGTCTTAAACCCGGAACGTCACCTATGAACAGGGCTTGAAGATGACACCTGTATGAAAATCGAAACGCATTGCTGAACATTTTTCCCTTTGTTGCCTTGTTTCATTTTCTACAAATCGAGGAGTGTTGAGTGCGCTATGATACTTTGAAACCGGGCCCCTTTGATGAGACTTTCAGAAATTTCTGTAGCATGTTACCCTGTCTCTCACAACAGTTATATGGGAGAAATGCTTATGGTGCCACGTATTCAATAGCCTAAAATTTTGAATACTTTACAATTAGTTTTTGTGATGTTTGAGCTATGAAAAATTTATGAAAATACAAAAAGCTGTATGCAGGTACCAGTTAAAGTTCTATGCGTGTCAAAACAGATTGTAAATTACGCTTTCTGCCGAGCTGCACAAGGTTCAATAATGTGTTGTTTTGAAACACTGAATATTTGCAAGGAAAGCAGGAGTAGTGCCAGGCCGCTAGCTAAACAGATGTGCAAGATGCAAACACGACCTTGAATTAGAGCTCCTAAAAAATGCCGACACTTTTCGTGTAATTGTAAATGACGTTTTCTATAACTAGTTCAACCCAGGTGCGTTTAGGGGCACTGTACCCGGCGACACCAAGTTAACAGTTAGCTTCTACAACAAATTTTCCGAGTGAAGCAAGGTAATCCTAAGGAAATCTAATAAGAACTGCTCACGTGAAACGTTTAAACTTTGGACATGGTAGACAATTCACACCTTATGGTCATACAAAGAGAAATTCACACGCATGCTCGTGTGCAATGTACTGATAATATACTGCGGTCATAAAAAGCACTCCTAAATCTTTGCAGTGAGTTTCTTTGAAGAATCAAAAAAAAAGAAAGACATATTTATTCTCAATAAGATAACCTATTTTGCATTTCGCCTTTGCAAAAAGCGTTCATTCAAATACCCTTTAGAATTGGCATTTTACAACTTCGTCTTTTATGAATCACAATAAGAGCCGGTTTTCATAGCAGTGCTGTCCACCGTGGTGGCGGTTAGTGCTCGTCGCCAAGTATAAATATCTCTCGTGCAAGGTAACGCGGTCAGACATCTGTGTAGTGCGTGTACGTTGTTGGCCAAGCAAGCGCCTGGCCGTGGTTCGCACTAGTGCACCATATTCTCGGCGACCACAATACTTTTTGTTGCTCGCACAGAGACGGCTATGACCCGTGCCAGAAGGAAATCTTCGAAATCACGAATATCGCCTTTAAATATCTGCACCAGCCATAACTTCTTTCATGGCACGGCCAGCCTCGAGCGCAGTGATAACAGTCATAGACTCTTGTTCGAGATCATCCTTACATGGCCTCATTCGAACCTTATATTTATAAAAAAAGTCCAACATGTCAGAATAGATGCCCTTCGCATTATATTCTCTAGTACATAAGAAATATTTGACTGTTTTGGTAATTTTATACTCAATAAAAAATTCTTATTTATGCTCAGCACGCATTGTTAGTGTCTTCCGGCAGTATGTGATAGGGTGCAGAGGCGAGGCTCTTCCACGCAGCATGTTTGTCTACGCAGCTTTTACTTCGTTGGCCTGGCCTTGTTTTCTTTCATAAGTGGCAAACTCTTGCTCATCGGAATAGGAGAATAAACAGCTATAAACTCTGCTGCATGGGTACCTTGCGTGGCCAACATAGAACCCCTCATTCTACAAAGTCGTGTCCTACATCTTTATCGAAAGAACAACGCAATCTTTCTATATCCCGATTTGGAAGCGATACAGTAGGACATCCTCGAGAACCCCCCAGAGCTCCTCATTAGCTCGTTTGAAAAATATCAGTGGCTTGGAGCACGTGATTTAGTGTGTGCCCATTACCCCAACCCTTCTTCCAGCTTTCCAATCAGTCACCTTCAGTCATCTTTTTCCCTTATAAGAATTTATCTATGCATCTTTCTCTTGCAAACGATATTTAAAAGAGATTTTCGTGTAACCAACACGTGATCAATATATAAAAGAACGAAGCAACAGTGAAATTTCGAATTAGCCCTGGAACATCAGAAAATGTTGGTTGATCATTCCGGGAAAGGAATTTGTATAACACAAAAAAGAATGTTCCCCTTAACGAAATAGTTGAATATAGTTGTGCTGGTTGTGTACAAATAGTTGTGCTGGTTGTTATCGCATCAAATGAAAGCAAAGTGGTACCTATATGACATTTTATAAGCGGGCGCAGCGTGAACAGGTGCTTTTTTGCTTTTTAAACTCCCAGAACCACTGCTTGCCATGCTAGCGAGGCGCGCCTTGGCAGTTTCAAAGATCTGAGCCAAGTGTGCTACTACCTCGAGTGGGTAGGGGAATAGTTTGAACCAGGATAAATAGTAAGGTAAGCTAGAGGAAATCGCTAGAAAGTCGATGTGAAGATGTCAGTTTCGTACAGTCAATATTGCAAAAATTGAATTCACCGCAAAGTAGGTATATGGCGTTGGGGAACCGCGAAGTGAGGTGAATGATTCCCAAGTGAAGGTCGTCGGTGAAAGAGGGGTCGCAGTTGGGAGGATGATGCAATGAGAATGACAAGTGACAATTGATGCATACGATTTCTTGAGTGCTCTTGATAGCGATCCGGCGTGAGGTGAAGCCGGACCAGATAAATGAAGCCGGACCATCCCCTTATGTGTGCTCCTATCGCACTTACAAATAAGGAAGCTGGATGCATCCTGCAAAGGTTCTTGGTTGTCAACGTCAGAACTAAGCCAAGATTCAGTGAAGATTGCGATGCCACTGATTATCAGAACGGAAACCCTCAACGTTATTTTTTTGGCAAAAAACTGCGAATGTGGGAAAAGACAACGGATAAACGATAATGATTTGTCTACGCAGGCGCGGAGAAGTCATTAGTAACATGCGAGGAAAGGAAGCGTGTAGGGGGAGGCACTAATGGCTAAGACTGGAGTTCAATCCCAACATCGGTATCTGAATCGTGTATTGCTTGCTTCTAACAATGAGCTTGTCGAACGTGATTTTGAAAGATAGGCTCCTCTCTTGCGCAAATTCATACAGCTTACGTCTGGCTTGGCACACACATGCAGAATAATTTTCGCGTATAGCAAAGGGAGTGTTCTTGAGTTTGCCATTGCGACAAAAACAGCCGATTTTTCTTTGAAATGCGAGAATTTCACAAAAATTGAGCCGGCTTTTCTCAGCATAGAAGCGGCCCAGTCTATGGGCACGCTCGGTATTTTTGCAATCCAGTGTTACGATAAGTTTTTCACAACAAAAGGACAGAGCCCGAGACTCAGATTGCTCCTGAGTTTCACCGTCGGCGTCAGGAAGACTAAAGAAAACCAAATTACATCGGCGCAGCCGAATCTCAGAATGATCGCATTTTTCAGTGAGGACTATAATTTTGAACAAAAGCTTCAGAATTGTGGAGTCGGTCGCTGGGTTGTCACCAGGGCTAATGTCCTGATGAGCCTCAGAGCTTTCTCTAATGTGTCGACACGTGCTGCAAGGTGGCTAACCAAGTCGTCAGTATTGGACTGCGCCGCTCGTATCAAGGCAAGTTTGTTTAGTACGGAAGGCTGCGCTCGCTCGAGACGAGATATAGCGTCATATATAGTCTGGAAAGAGGGACCGGAGCTAGAAGATTGTTGGATAGGGCCGGGGTTGAGTGCGATGTCTCTCGATAGCATAAGCAGCAAGCAGACAACATGAACATCTATTTACGCCGAAAAGAGGAACATGTTAAATGCACCACGCCAACGGGATAACAAATGAATCAGGTCCTAGGGGCACTACACCGTACAGTCACTTGTACGGGAGCAGTATGCAAGTGGCAAGTAACTAACCTGCGTTAGAAAGGGCCTTCGAATGACTGAATTTCGGACTGTGTCATGCCCCAACAGGCCTTCCATAGTAGGCGGTAATTGTAGGCGCCGTACCGCTCCCGCACTCTGTGTTCCATGCAGTGGCCAGACGAAAAATAGGTTGAACACCACGGGCGGCGGGGGCAGAAGCGCATCGCTTTGATCGCTGTGGATAGGCGGTAGTTCCATCGGTTCCTTGAAGCCGTTTTTGAGTAGAGTGTCAGTGTCGTCGCCGATGGCAAGGGCCATGGCTGCCCTGAGGAGGACAAGCTGCTTTAGAGAGGGCATTCGCATGACGAAATTATTTCATGGGTGTATGTGTTTTGTGATGTAAAAGGAGCGTTCAACCTATTGGACCTCACCCGCATGTATTTGGTAGTCCTCCTCAAATTATTTCAGCTTTCAGCCTATTATTGTGGTTTCTTTTACTTTTAGAGGAATAGTCTCAATGAAAATGATGAAAAATCTGAAGAATAATTTAGGAATGGTAAAGAAGCACTCAAACCTTGTTTGCGGAGTATTCAGTTCGCTGTAGATGGCGTAACATAATTGATAATGATGAATGCAGAACCTATAATCAGCTCCTTTTTTTCTATGACTTTCGTTTGCTATGACGTTATGACAATATTCCGGAAGCAAGCTCTCGTGCTTGCTTTCAAGCAGTAATATATAAAGGTGGCCGAGTTATAATTGATGCTTGCTAGGAAAACCAACGTGACCATGATGGAGACAACAAAAAGGAATGGCACAATAATTCTTGTGAAGCACAAACTTGACGAGTTAGGAAACTTGTGGAATTCATTAGTATGATTGAGAACGTTACATATTTTAAGCTGCCGTATGTTTACTGCAAGGTGCCCAAACACATGATCGTGCAAGCGCCCATTGTTTCTCGATGAGAACCAAAAATTTAACTTAGCTATGTCGTTCTAGCAATATTGAATTGGACACACTTCAGGCCTGTCTTTCAGCCTGAAGTGTGGAACTTCTATATCCAGTTTTCTAGAGTTACTTAGCTGCTACCTGAAGTCAACTTTTGTGGCTTGAAGGGGCAATCTTTTTGTCCAGAGATCAGGGATTTGCATAGGCTCTTCAGTAGCTCCGATCTTGAGCGAAATTTTTTTCGGAAAAATTGATGTAGCACTTCAAAATCATTTTTCAGGACTCCCGGTTCGCGTATTCAGATACGTCAATGATTTTCTTGTGTTCACTACGTCCTCAGATTTTACGCGAGATGTTGTGAATATTGTCAAGATTTTTAAGGAAACAGGCAAGAAACTAAACTTTTCTTTTGAATTGCCGCGACTAAATCAACTGCAATTTCTAGATCTCAACTTGATCTTTGATTCCCAGCATGTTTGCTGGTTTTATTGTCCCAGATCTGTAAAGCCTATACTTAATTACAGGTCGAGCCACTCTAAGCTGGTGAAGAGAGGTATCGTTACTACGAGTTTGGGTTTTGCTCTAAAAAAGTCCTGTCAACACAGAATGAAAATGAGCTTTCATAGTCAAGTAAAGAAACTAGTAGAAGCAGGGTATCCTAATGATGTCATTACGTCAGTTTGTAACAACATGATTAAGAAACTTAAATTTGAAGGGAATCACTCGGAGCGTCGTGAAGAGAGCAGAAAGAATAGGAGGATATCAGTGATTCCTTACCTACATAAGACTTCACATGAACTTAAGCAATTAGCTAATAGATATAAAGTCGATGTGATTTTCTCAGCCAAAGGCAAACTGCAGTCTATTTGTTCACGCATGCGCAAAGAGTTTCCGCAATGTCACATAAAGCACAGCAAAAAGTTCGTGGAGTGCGCAATGGGCGTTGTTTACATGACTCCTTTTAGCTGTGGTAAAGTGTATATCGGTCAGTCGGGAAGATACGTCGATGTTCGTCTCAGAGAGCACGATTCTTCCTTGAAATCTGTAGGTGCATCGCATCTTGCGGCTCATGGCAGAGAGTGCGGTTGTCACCCTCTTTTTCAGGATACTGAAGTGGTTTTTTAGTCAAATAATAAATTAACTCGCGAGTTGACAGAAGCGTTTCACATAAGAAAAAGAGGGGAACAATGCGTCAGCCAGCCTTCTGTTTTGCTGCACGATAAAGAGTTTGTTTTTCTTGAGTATGTTCCCAGATAATCTGTCTTCTTTTACCATGTGTTCTTGATGTGCCACTGATGTACTTTTTTGCCTGCACAGGCATGAGTCGTGTTTTTTAGTTGCCTGTATATATATTCCGCCCTTTCTAATAAACAGTTTAGTTGTGAGAAAGCGCTTGTCCTCTCTTTATGTCTGTTTTTTTCGTGCGCTTTAAATGATAGTTATACCCTCTTTTCTAAAGCCACACGAAGGAGTCGGAGAAGGTGACATATGACGTTCGACGGAACTTTCTGGCGGTCTGCCGCTCAGCCTTTTTTTTTTTCGCTGAAGTCTCCGTCAGTGTCACAACGGCGTCCACAGCAGTTGAAACAGGCTGCTCGACAGTAGGCGCCTTGGCGGTTGTTGCGATAACGTTCTCAGCTCCGCCTGATTTCCGCTTGACACGGCACGTTATTGTTGAGAACCAGACTCACTAGATTTACGGAAGCAGTCACGGACATTGTCGTTGCTTGCGACACTCGTGTTGCGGACCACGCCCGGATCAAACACAGCCTTGGAGACTGCCTGCGTCGCGCAAATCTCGTCGGAAGCCAGATGCTGTGATGCGTTTCGACCGCTGTCGGCCGTGTCACCACGCACTGACTGTTCACCTGCAATACGATAGCCTTCACAGTCAAAATCCAGGTGATGCACGATGGGCCTGTGAAGCACCACTGCGTGGCACCGCCGGCAGCGAATGGTGCGGTAGCGGCACGTCCTTTTGAGGTGCAGCTACATCCCCGAAATTGGGCCCCCATTATCGCAACCGTATTTATTTATTTATTTATTTATTTATTTATTTATACTTACTTATTTATACCTATACCTACAGCGCCCTCTTGGGGCATTGTTGTAGGGAGGCTTACAAATTCAAAGTACAGTTAAATCAGTGGGGACAAGTTGAATTGCACGGCACTCAAAAATAAAAACAAATAAAAAATACCTAAATCACAGCATACAATATCATTGTGTGACCACATACTTCTTTCAAAGGGAAGGGAAGGTCACAATGTTTTTTGGAAGACGGTTCCATTCTTGAATAGTTTTAGGAAAAAAAGTATTTGCATACGTTGATGTTCGGCACATATAATCACACACTTTCAAAGGATGGTCCCGTCGTGATGAGATGTAAGTTGGTGGTCCGATGCATTTGTTTTCATCCATCCAAGTTTTGTCATTTATTAGGTTGTAGAAAAGACATACCCTGATATATTTACGCCTTGAGGAGAGTAACGGCCAGCCAAGTGAACTAACAATTTCGCTAGACCTTCTGGTGAAGTCGTAATCACCCGTCAGAAACCGGGCGGCACGTTTCTGAATGGGCTGCAATGCATCAATATTTAACTTTGTTGCCGGGTCCCAGCCAGTGCAAGCATATTCTAAAATTGGGCGTACATTTGACACGTAAAAACGTGTTTAATAACACGGGGGTTGGTTCTGAAATTGCGGCGTAGGAAGCTCAGCACGTGACTGGCTTTCACTGATACCAAGAGAACATGATCATTCCACGATAGTGTGTTGTTGATGACAACGCCAGGATACTCGTATTCATTTACCATGGATAATGGTATCCTTTCCATGAATTAATTTGTGATAAAAGGCTGGTTTTTCTTGGTAAACCTAACGACACAGCACTTTGACACGTTAAGCTGCATTTTCCACGTACTGCACCATGCTATTACAGAGTCAAGGTCTTTCTGCAGTTGTTCAGAATCTCGAGTGCACTTTATTTCATGTTATATGCAGCAGTCATCTGCGTACAACCTCACCTGACTGTCCATGCATTCAGCACGATCATTGATATAATTCAAAAAGAGAAGCGGCCCCAGGACGAAGCCTAGTGGCACTCCTGAAATGACGTCTACATGTGACGACGACGCGCTATCGATGATGGCGCATTGTTTCTTGCACGAGAGATAAGCTTGTAGTCATGCCAGTGTGTTAGCAGATATATTGAGACTTGATAATTTCAGTAAAACGAGCGAGTGTGTAACAGTGTCAAAAGCCTTGCTAAATTAAAGAAATACAATCAATTTGGCTACCTGAATTTAGCGTTGCGGCGATGTCATGTGTAAATTATACGAGTTGCGTATCGCAGGAAAACCCTTTCCGGAAACCGTGCTGTGTTGGACAGAAAAAATCGTTAGTCTGAAGATGCTTCCCCAAGTTCGAGTATATAATATGCTCAAGTGTATTACAGGACACACACGTTAACGAAAACGAAATGCGCCGATAGTTGCAAGTACTTGACTTGTCACCACTCTTGAAAATAGGAATTACATTTGCTCGTTTCCAGTCGTCAGGTAATGCACCCTTCGATAAAGAATTTGTAAACACAGCTGTAAGAAATAGGCTTATTGAAAGGGCACATTTTTTAAAATGAAGTTTGAGATTTGATCTGGCCATAATGCCGAGTTAGCACTAAGGTTTTGTTTATATTGATGCAACACCTTGTTTTGAAATTTCAAACTCCGCTATTTCCGATAACGTTACTGTTTTGCACATTGCAGTTTGAACCGCGGACGAAACCGAAAACATGGACTGAAAGTGCCAGTTAAAGCATTCAGCTTTACTTGTACTGTCCGACAAGCATTTAGTACCATTGTTTATATCAGGAATACCACCAGGAACCTTTGTCTTTCTTTTTACGTATTTCCAGACGAGTTTCGGGTTAGTTTTCACCTTAATACTCAGATCAATCAAGTAAGCTCTCTGTGCTTTCCTCAGATTTTTGGTTTTCTTCTTACCAAGTAGTTTCATCTGTTTGTATGTTTCAAGGTCTGACGTGTGACAATATTTGCGATAGAGACGATTTCTTTTGCTTATGAGCACACGGAGTTCCATATTTAGCCAGGGTTTATGATTTCGTAATTTGGCTGATATGACTCGCGATGGTACAAAAGTTTGAGTTAGAGATAACAGTTTTTTTTTCAGCTCATTCCACAAGCCATTCACGTCAGAACACGAGCATAGTTCTTGAAACTCAGGTAAATAAGCGTCTAGTTTTGTTGAAATAGAAGCGTAGTACCCTTTTTCAGCGTTCCAGCAGCGCACTTCGAGCCTTTTAAGTTCTTTGTTGTTTCACGTTGCCGACGCAAAGAGCTTCATACCAACTCTTTTCTTCTGCAATGGGGCAGTGTTGGGACTTACAGACTTCGCGGTTGCACTCGTAGCGTAACCAGTGGCCGCAGGACAAGACATGCATTCCCGGAGAGACCAAGCTGGAAACGCCGCAAACCTTTCCATCTGCGAATCCCTTGACGAATGACGAAGGCTACCACTCCAATTAGCTATCGAAGCCGAACATAACCATTTTCGTGGCGCTATAGTAGCCATGGCTGTCGAAGTGCTTTCTCCCATTCACGCGACACTTCTCGCCGCCCGTAACAAAGGCTTCGTAGAAGCCGCGAATGCAGTCAAGATATGAACTACTGCCTTAATAATCATCAATGAATAGAGTGACTCGGTTTCATTTGGGGCACGTGCGTTTATATACCTGCAGGCGTACACGCAGAAATCTGACAAGCCGGTAACCTTCTTTTATTTTTTTCGCTAATATACACGCATATCACAGCGTTTGATATTGCGTATTTTGACCTCATTGTTGCGGCACTACAATTTTTAAGATAATACTTAAAAAAACAGAACGAAACAGCCCAAACTTATCCCTGATAAGCCCTTGAAGGAATGAAATACTTGCATGAACACAAACACAAAAGCTACGCATGCCCTCTTGGTGTGGCGCATGCGCGCCTTTCATGTCGTTTTTGTCTGCCGTTCGAAGCACAATTCGGCAAAGCAAAGTGAGTTAGGAAAAAACGGTGAGTAGTGACGTCATGGTATGCTTAACTACGTCGGTGCACCCAACCCATCAGCAAGTTCCTAGCGTAAAAAAACGAACTGGATGAAATGTTGACGATTAGAAGCTCTAAACAAACTTGACAATTCTGGGGGTCACCTCATTAAACCTGATTCAAGGGCTAACTTGATTAGAATTCATGCACAGCCCTAGAGAAGTGCATCCAAAAGCGGATCTGTGGAGGCAGCGTTTGTTGTTGCGAAACACCTTCCGTCTTTCTCAATTGTGTCGACAAGGTCTGCGAGATGGCTGGTGTGCAGAGGGTTTCTTTTCGGCCGTTCCATTTGCACGGAAAGAGCGTGTTTTAGGGGTAGGTGTCACCCACTCTTTCCTCCGCCCAGCGGCGCTTCTTCGTGTGGTCAAAAAGGCTGTCGCGCTTTTGCTAAAGCTTGCATGTGGCGAGAAATAAATTAGTTTTTTGCGCTCATTTCGGATTGTTCGGCCAAGGTTTACGAGATGCGAAGTCAGTGCTTTGGCGTATATGTTCTCGAATAGACTTTTTTCGCTGTATATTTATACCACCCATAAAAGAGCTCTCTAATTGTGACGCGTCTGCAAGAGATCCGCATGAGCTGAAAACTTACTGTACTTTGAAGTTTGCAGCCTGTATAGCGGCGAGGGCACTGGTGAAAAAAAAAGCGACAGCTCAATAAACAAGTGAAGTCAGAAGACCGCCATGCTCGACGCTCACTGGTTACACTCGATTAAAAAGATTGCCTTGTTATTCCTTTATTAGAACCAGCTCTGCTCTTCAATATAACATCGTTTAAAGAATTCTCCCGTCCAGCAGCAGAAGCAGGATACGGGGAGAAGGGTGCAGGTGGTCACCATGCATCCAGACTATGTCGAGACTGAAAATCGCTGCTTCTGCGACGACCATGGGCTGGTTACAGGCACGTTTTGATCACTTATGGTCACCCGATGGCACTGTGAATTTTACGGTGCAAAATTGTTACGTCGGGATATGTAAGAACGAATATCAAAATGCTTTGTTTGTTCATGAAGTACGCAACACGCGTGAAGAGTTCGATGAACGTGGTATGAAACACTGTAGTGGTACATAGCAGTGACGACAATTTGCACTTTTTTCTTCTGTTGTCTGCCTCGGCGAGTACTTAGTTTTCGTTACAATGACGCCTTTGTGCTGCGAATTCGACCGTTTGATTTCGATGCCATCGAGAGTACTGATATTGCTATTGTTCTACCAAAACAATCAAAGTTCAGATGATTGATTGATTGAATAATATGTGGGGTTAAACGGGCCAAAACCACCACATGATTATGAGAGACGCCGTAGTGAAGGGCTCCAAAAATATTGACTACCTGCGGTTCTTTAACGTGCACCCAAATTGGAGCACACGGCCCTACAACATATCCGCCTCCATCGGAATTGCAGCCGCCGCAGCAAAGTTCAGATCACGAAAAAGAAGACGATAACAACGCGCTCACTTTCACTGCTAAAACGCGGGGAAAAATTTAGGTCGGCTGATTGAGGCCTTCTACAATATTCTGTGAAAAGCACTTCTCACGTACCTTATCATTGACATAAACAGGGGACTCAGGTATCTGGAGCACAACTGCGCTTCGGTTGACCACCTCATAAATATCTGTGCACAATATAACAGTAAAATTATACGACAAGATAGGAGAGCAATACGATTCAATGACAATAATTCACGCACTTTTCCCATGTACGAAGCTCCAGAAAGGGCGTCTGTATTTCCCAAATCGAGGTATATAGCACCAAGCCAAAACAGGCCGTAATAAACAATAGTTATACTGCCGCAGACGAATAGATACCTCCTTACAAGTACCTATCAGGAAAATGCCGCAGTTTCCATGCTTTTTTTCGTCAATGAGGCAGAAATAAGTGCACTAACAAAGAAAATAATTTCCTTCAGTTGAGCGAGAACATTGTTGTGGTGAGTTTTATTCGTACACGAAAAAAAAAAAAAGACGCAGCCGCAGCAAGCGAATTGCAAAGAAACCAACAAAACGAATAAAAGGCAATGAAAACTGACCCAGCGGAAGCAAACAAAACAACAAAGACTTCGTGAACCTATGACGCTGGCAGTGGCAGAACAGTTGAAACGGAATGCACTTGGTTCTCGAGAAATAAGAAAGACAAGAAGGCTGCCGCCAATTTAAGGACACCGACCAACCAACCCACAGAACAGCCACCTATCACAGAGCAGACGCTAAAGTCATCACCATCGCAGCAACAACGCAGGCTCAAGATGCCACCTCTGCCGTTCGACGATTTTAAGATCGTCTACCACCCGCAAGCATGTCTCGACCTCGCCAAATGGAACACCGTCGCTGTCATGAATGCCATCAGCAGAGCAAGTGGACTATCACAGCAACACTTCAAGGAGAAGGCGCGCGTACAAGTTCAGAGAACGGAAAACTTAATCATCGCCAGCACCTCTGCCAATGAGAACGCAAAGAAGCTAGCAAGCATCAAGAAAATACAGCTTGGAGGCAATTTCTACAATGTGAACAGCCACATACGCACTCCGGACGACGTCTCTAGAGGCGTCATCAATGTCTTAATACTTAAAACAAGCACCGCAGAACTAATGGCTGGAATCCGCGCACCAGCAAGATACACCATTCATCACACCCGAATGCCATGTCAACCGTCCGCGGAAGATTTATTCTTCGAAGGACCACATGTTCCCTTCTACATAATCTTCCAGAGTGCAGACTTCCGGTGCAGGCCATATCGCAAGTCCGTTCAATACTACCGAACCTATGGCAACACGGCAACCCTTCAAGACACCTGTCCAAGACCTATCCTAGATTTCTGCTACAAATGTGGCAACACTGGACCAATGCAGGGACATGAATGCAAACCCACTGGCAAGATCTGCAGAGGAGGGCATGACAAGTGAAGTGAACTGTAAGTGAAGAGTGCAAGAGGAGACTAAAGCCAAATCCATCACCCTATATCTATCAGACAACAGCGCCTCAACAGGATACAAGAAATAGGCAACCACTGGAGTTCTAGTGGCGAAGAATTCCCCGAGCTTGGCACCTCTGTAGCTAGATCAAGCAGTAGGGGCAGAACCAGCTTCTCCCGGCGCAGGGAAAAATCCAAGTCCATGTTGCGATCTATTTCACACCCCCACTCTCGCACGCGCTCGCCATAGCCAAACGAATGAGCTACGCTGCCACAGTAAGCGGCTCGAGTGGTAGCAGCAGCTTGACCTCTACATCACCGGAAACAGCATCCATAGAGGTCCTTGAAGATAGACTGCAAAACCAGCAGAGGAAGCTCCAGAATCACCACAGCCAATTGCAAAATCAACGAAGCCTTATTGACAAGCTGCTTCAGACTCTAAAAATACAAGAGCTCATAGACAAATTACTTCGAAAATGCCAGGACCAGCAAAACAATTTCTGAAATTGCGCAACAATGCCAAGTGGTAGAAGACACAAGGTCACAGCCGGGCAGGATGCTGCCTAAGGCGAACGTTCAAGCTCTTGTGAATGCCAAGTGCACAACATTGCAGGAAGCTTTTATGAAAAACATCCATGCCACCATGGAATCTATTGTCCAATCAGCAATCGAAAAAATGACCTTCCAACACAAAATTACTACGTTAAATGCAAAGATTGGCGGGATCGCTGCACAATTCAACAAACTTTTTGCGCATGTGAAGAAAACCTATGTCACCGTGGCAAAGCTCGACACCTCAGGCAACTCACGCCAACTCAATCAGAAAAGGCCGCGCGCGAACAGCCACAACGCCTCTCTTTCAGTCTCACCCACTCGCGATCGCCGATGTGACGACGAATCAATTGAAGATGGCGAGCAGCTACCAAGAGTTAGAAAAACAGCAATTACCTTTACGCATATGGCAATGAAACTGTAGATCGTACCATCCACGACATGCGAACCTTAAGAATTCATCAAGTCTAACCAACCCCACATCATCGCACTTCAAGAAACCAACACCGAGGACGTCCATCTACAAGATTACACGACCTGTGCTCAAACCCAACGCACTGCCATACTTGTCAAGAAAACTCATTCAGCGCAAAAACATGACGTCAAGCAAACACAGACGAAGCACATCCCCATACAAGTTCTGCCAGAATGAAAGTCGCAGGAAAGTATATTCATAGCCAACGTGTACAGCCCTCCTCGAGACCAACTACCAGATTTTTATCACTTCGTATGAGAACTCAGGAAACGCACAAAAGGCCACCAGACCGTCATAACGGGACATTTCAATGCCTCACACAACGCATGGGGCTATCATATCACCACAATGAAAGGCTCTAGGGTGCTCGATGTCAACTGAATTACGGACTAACATTGTGAAACGACCCTTTCCAGGTGACGAGAATCGGGAACAACGTCTCCAGGGACACCAATCTTGATCTCACCTTCACGGCGAACGTCACTCAGGCACAGTGGAGTGTGCTACCAGAAACCTTAGGCAGTGATCACCACGTCCTCCAACTTGACAGAGTGCACACTCGTCGGCAGGCCAAAGCAGGAATAGCAGACTTAACAGCATGGAGTTTCTACAGCGATGGCTTGGCTGTTGAAACCACTATAACTGACATGGAAGAGTGGTTCAAGAATGTTCTAGAAACATCCGAGCGGCGCACTAAAACATACAGCTCAACACCAATATGTCCGCTGTTGGCACCCACCTTCTCTATCTCTAGAAGGCTAGGAGAGGATTTCTCAGGTAGTGGAAGTGGGAAAAGCGTAACAGGAAGCTTCAGCAACGCATCGCTCTCTTCAACAAGCAAAGTTAAGTTTATGCCAACCAACTGGCCAGGCAGAACTGGCACGCCTTATGCGACACGCTACAGGGAACTCTAAGCGCGAAAAAACCCTGGCACCTGCTACGCTCTCTTATGGGCACGCGACCATCCAAAGCGGCACAAAAGCAGCATCTTCACAAGCCAATTCACAACTACGCTGGATCGGAAGAACATCTCCTTCAAGAATTGGTGAAAAAGCTTTGCGAAGACGCGCCCGCTGTCGTGTCATTTAACACCACGAAATATGCGGAAACACCAAACCCTGACCTCGACCGGCTCTTCACGCAAGCGGAACTTTACGCTGGCCTCTCGAAGTTGACAAGAAACACCAGCCCCGGAAAAGACCAAGTTGTCAACCAACACTTGCGCAACTTACCGCACTAGGCTACCACAGCTCCTTTCTTATATTACAACGGTTGCTAGGAGAAAAGAGAGCTGCGGGCCGCTTGGAAACATGCGGAGACCACCATGATTGCCAAGCCCTACAAACCTATCAGCATTGAGAACTTGCGCCCGATTTCCCTAAACTCGTGTGTGGGAAAGCTATTGGAGCATATCGTAGATGTCCGCTTGACGCTGTATCTAGAAGTTGATGAAACTTACTAGACACAATGTCCGACTTCAGACGGCACCTATCGACGCAGGACGTGCTTCTACTACCTAAAGAAGGCCTTCTTGATCGCCTCAGTCACCGAACCAAGTACTCCATGCTCGGAGAATGTGTCAAGGGGGCCTTCGACAAGGTAAACTGTGATGCGATCTTCACGAACCATGAAAGAACCGGTTGCGGCGTTAGGACCTACACGTATGTCCGAAACTTTTTGACGGACCATATGAAACTGTGGGTTTCTGGAACATCCGCAGCAAAAGCTTTCATTTACCTGAAAGAGGAGCACCTCAGGATTTGGTCATGTTACTGCTACTGTTCAACCTGGCCTTGATAAATCTGCCTAACGTTCTTGATAAAATACCAAATGTACGGACCGCGATCTACGCTCACGACATCACGCTCTGGACCAAGGCTTCGAGCATCGGGAGAGAAGAGAGTTGCTTACAAGACGCTGTAAACACCATCGAAAGGTATCTCGGACACTGCGGCCTCAACTGTGCCCCCAAGAAGTCTGAGAACTTTATACTCAAAGCAAGGACGAGAGGCATGCTTCCCATATACGAAGAGCCTGACCCTTGCATCACCCTCAATGGGACAATTATTCAAAAAGTTGATACCTTATGAGTGCTCGGACTTCACATACACAAAGATGTATCTAGAGCGGCCACCATACTGATACTCCAGAGAACTCTCTCGTAGCTGGCGCACCTCGTCAAGAGGATCGCAAACCAACGCAATGGGCTTAAAGAACACGACACGCTACGAATACCGCAAGCTCTGCTCACCAGCTGCATCTCGTACAGCACGCCATACCTCTGTTTAAAAACTGCAGAAATAGAAAAACCTAATATTACTATAAGAAAGGCAACCAAAGCCACCATGGGACTACCACCCATTGCTTCTACTTCACAACTTCTTAAGATGGGTGTGCACAACACGCGGAGAAGCTCGCGGAGGCTCACAAGAACGGCCAGCTGGAATGACTCAAGCTCACGCCCACTGGGAGGTCGGTACTCCGGTATCTCAACTACAGCGAATCATACATTGCGGATGCAGACCAGAAAAAGCGCATTCTGGTCAACGTTTGAGAGTCCCTGTTCATCGCGCCTATCCCACGCAACGTGCACGGCACTTTCCACAAAGGTAGACGAAAGGCTAGAGCAGAAGCTCTTCAACAAAAACTCAGGCAAAACCCGAACGCCCTCTATACCGACGTGGCCAAGTACCCCCGTAGAAACGCGTAAGCTATCAGCGTCGTCGACTCTCAAGGCCGAGAGTTTGCATCGGCCACAGTCAAGGCACGCAACTCAGACGCAGCGGAAGAAGCGGTACTTTCTCGCGCCACCACCACATGTGAAGACGCCACGGTGATTTTTCCCTGCGTAATCTCGGTTCCTGGACACGAGGGTCTACAGGGAAAAGAAGCGGCTCACGCCACTGCCCTCGAGCACGGCAGCCGGGCTACCCTGGGACCAAAGGATACCCAAAACGTGGCTGCAGAGATGGAGGTAGTAGAAAACACCTACTCATCGCTACTTCAACAATACAAACTGGAGTGACGGGTGTGCCCTCCACCTCATTCAAGACTAACCAAAGAAAAGAGCACGATTTTCAGACGCCAACAAAGCTACAATTACATATATGACATATTAATGCACTGCCTCTACTTAACGACACATGGCTACATGCGCTCGCCCTGCTGCGTACCAGACAGCCTGACACGCTTGCTCGTAAAATGCCAGTGCCATGCAAACCACAACGTGCAACTGGAGCTGGTCCAATCCCCAAGAGTAAACAACGAGCACCTAATGAAAACGTGGGAGACCAAGTTCGTTCTCTAGGACCTGGAAGACCAGTGACAACTCGTCGCCAAGGCCAAGAGGGCAGTCGAAGCCAGAGGGTTCCTGGACTAGGCAATCCTTCCCGCTTAGGGTCACACCTAGCTTCGCTCTAAAAACTGTTTCTAAATGAACGTTCATTCCTCTCTTTCTGAATACCAAGCACCCTGCGGCCTGCCGCCACCGCCTGAATCCACGCCCTTTCGCGGTAGCCGGGCACACGAGGCGATGCTCGTATATGGCCGGAGAGATACGCCGCGCACCTGCCATGTCGGAGGCCATGGCATCGAGAGCTGTGAATTCTGCGTGGCGTGAAAATGAAGTTGCGAAAAAAAACCGCAAATGAACAGCGTTGTACTCGCCAGCTCTAGCAAATCATTTAAGGCCGAATTGCACATAACTATGAAGTTTACAACGCGAGAATAGCTCCCCAGAACTCATCATCTTGACTGCAGGATCGTTGCGAATTTTCATCGCTGCTAAACTGTGCGTGGCCATCTCGATGCGATGAAGTTGTTATCAGATATTTGTGTTCTACATGAAAGTGGTGTATGTGCGATAGTGAGTGTGAGTTCAAAAATCTTTGGTTCCCACTTTTGTATTTGTTTCTTTGCCAATGCAATCAGCAAAAAAGAAATGTGCTCGCGGCGAAAGCCTTACAGAATAGACCTTTCAGAATATTTGGGAAACAATTAGTTTGTTTAAAACCATAATATTGAAATTAAGTGCTACGTGCATAGTGGTTCGCTTCATAATTATACATCGAGTCCAAACATCTTCCGAGAGTTTTTATTTGCCTGTCGTGTGGTTTTTAAAAACAAAGGTTTTTAATATATAGTAAAGACGAAGACGTGTTGTATTAGAATGTAAACGGGACAAATATAACGTTAGCATTAATATCTTAGTTTTTGCTTACCTCTTCGTGCTGTAGTACCAATGATAATGTCGACCTCTCGTCCGCAGTAAAGATACGGCAATGCTCCACCCACATATTAGCAGAATCACAAAGGCATCAGCGTTGTTACTCCTAATCATTCCTTTATCTCGATTTATGCCCACCTAATACGCTTAACGCCGAGTTGGCACGACGCCCTCAAAGCAGGCTGATAACTCACCACGCACGTACTCTGCTATGAGTTTCAGGGCATATTTTGGGGTGCTATTGAGTTCCGCCTATCGAGTAGCACCCATATATCTATCTGCCCCATTTTTGCCAAGTGAGGGTTACCTTGCTCAATAAGTATAGCGCAACCACTGATTTATCAAAGCTTACGTACATAGTGAGTGGCGTGTTCTTCAATATTTGTGACATTCAAGCAACGCCCCAACGCGGCGTTCTAATGGCTAAGGTACTCGGCTGGTGACCCGCAGGACGTCGAATTGAATCTCTGCTGTGGTAGCTGCATTTTCGATAAAGTTAAAATGCTGTAGTCCCGTGTGCTCACTTTGACTGCACTATAAAGAACCCCAGGTGTTCGGACCTAAAACCATGCATCATTATCCAGCGTACCAGACATCCAAACAATCTCTTCTTAAGCTTCATGCACAGCTGGCTACTGTTTTGTCCTGCTTCCACTGTCATGAGGCGTTCTATAGGACAAAGACGCTAAATGGTAGTGTAGCGCAGTGAGAAGTAACGCACAGGAATGCACCAAAACATAGGCTTTATTAGCAACTCCTTGGCCCCTTTTTTTTTGCCAAATCTCCACTACCACTTGCTGACCACTGCAGTTATCTCCCCCGGAAAGAAAGAAGTCATGCCGGCTACTGATGAGTAGCAGAGCGCAGGCGGATCGTAGTAACGTTTTAAACGTTCCAACTGCACAATTTCACGCTGCTGGTGGCGCGTGTATGAAAGTGTCTTAAGGGTTCTACGATAATACTCACGGAAGACCAGAACTTTACTACACGGTAAAGACCCTGGTACTTCGAAACAAATTTCAGTGACAATCCAGGGCTTGTTGCCGCACCCAAAGCCACGAAAGCTAGAGAGAATTATAAGATGCAAGGGCGACGGCAGTATCAGGGCGGTGAATCTGAAGTTGCTGTTCCTCAGATGTGAACATGGGGGAGAGCTTGCGGCATGCTTCTGCGTTAGTATCAGCGTTAGACAGGAGTGTGAGTTCCGTCTTATCAGCCCTCTACGGAAGAATAGTGTCCATAGTGGTGGATGGCTCACGCCCTCAAGTAAGAAGGAGGTGGGAAATCCCGTGGCGAACTGAGTTGCAGTGATAGTGGCATATGTGACAAATGGGAGCACATGATCTCAATTGGTGTGGTCAGACGCGGCCCACATGGTCAACATATCCCCAAAAGTTCAATTGAAACGTTCCTTCATCCCATTAGTCTGCAGATGATGTGCTGTTGTGGTGCTGTGAAGAATACGGCATTTTTTGAGGAGAGCAGCAATGACGTCTGAGAGAAACACTCGGCCTCGGTCACTGAGTATTCTTGGAATGCCGTGATGCAGGATGATTTGGCGCAGGATAAACAAAGAAACATTGCGTGCAGTAGCTCTAGGTAAAGGTGAAGTTTCTGTATATATTATGTCAGATGGTTAACGGCCACGATTACCCATCGTAATAAGGGCTGCAGCGCGAGCACGAAGGTGCTAGAAGAAACGTGAAACAAAAGGCGAGGCAAGGAAAGCAAAGAAGAAAACCTCTTTTGCCTCGCCTTTCGTTTCAGGTTTCTTCTAGCACCTTCATGCTCGCGCTGCAGCCCTTATTACCATAAATTCCAACCAACTAGCCCAAATAGCTGTTTCTCTTTGATTACCCATCGGTTGCCATCAAGAGTGCTCTATAAAAGACCATAAAGATCACCTACTACGCAATGAAAAGCATGTGTTGAGCAAGGCGAAGGTTGCATTGGGGCAGTTGAATGGCGAAGAAGATCCTTCCTGTTTCAAATACAGAAAGAAGGAACAGCGGGCTCGAGCCGCGGTGCGCTGGCTCGTTCAGTTGTTCCTTTGACTTTCAATGTTGCCAGGCGATTGGGGCGGGTCCCTTGCTTCATTTCTCACACTTCGTTCCGGTGCCTAAACTCAACCGCTCGTCTGACCCTCGACTTTGACAATGGAGCAACTCCGAGTATAACGCGGCTTCTACCGCACAGTCATTACAAAGAATATTTCAGTGCTCGACTCAACGACCCCCGCTTTCAGCTTCAGGAGCTCCTCGCAATTATTGTCGCGAAAAATGCACATCTAATGAACCTTGACCGAAAGACCAAGGCTGACTTTCACTACGAGCACTTGGAAGCTGACCTGATCACAGCCAGCGGCTTCGAGGACAAAGTTTTTAGGACTCAAGGGAGAGCTCGCCGCGCAACCAAGTTGTGCCCGCAAACCCCACCAGCGTCAGCTGCCGTCACTGCACTCAGTAAACCTCTCGCATTCAAACTGCAGGCAAGTCGTCTTCGATCAGCCTTTAAAACCCTCTCGTTTCGACCTCACAGCAGGCCACAACTTCACCTTTGACCATCTTCTCGGCTCCTTTCGCCTCGACGTCGGAGCAGGCCATAATATCGCCTTCAACCAACCTCTCGTCTCCTCTTACCTCGTCGTGGCAGAAGGGGGCGACTTCGCCTTCGACCCGCTTCTCGACCCCTCTCGTAACGACACTGCAGCAGGCCTCGACTTCGCTTGCTAGTCGCCTCTCAACTTCTCTCGCTTCAACGTGGCCGCAGGCCGCGACTTCACTTTCGAGCAACCTCCGAACTCGTCCCGCATATAGGACGAAGGAAGCGATGACTTCACCTTCCAGCGGCCTGTCGATATCAACGTCAAACACAGCTCGACTGAATTTTGAGCGTAGGCCAACAGAACTGCAGCAACACTCGCGATCTACGGCGCTTCCGTGCAAAGGGTCGTTCAGAAGGTGCGCCATGGAGACCTCGATGTCCAAGGAATACCCCGGGTACACCATGCGAATTGACCGCAAGGACCAGGTTTCCTGCGGTCAGAGCTGCAACTCACCAAGACAGTGTCTCGTCTCAGACGAAGAGGGCAAACGCACGTACTGCCCATCGCGCGGCCCCGTGCACCCGCAGAGTAGCAAGCATTACCGCAGTTACGAGCCAAACTCAATTGAGGATATGCACCTTATGACCGTCCACGACGCCACCGAACACCACATAAAGATGACACCTGACGCCAGAGACTTGCGCTGGATGTACGAGCGCCACAGCACACACCACCAGCACTACGCCACGCACCGCATGGAGGAAGCCAGCGGAAACAAGGATTCTCATGAAGTGCGACATACCGTGATAGACCACTCGTCTGGAAACTCCTGCAGGGATGTCTTTGGCGACGATTCCGAAAATGCCGCCCTTCGTCATACTCCTGCGTCCCAAAACGTGAGCTCGATGTGCGCCATCGTTTGCGACGCTGAGGCAGACGCCGACGATCCGCTACCCGCCACGGAGCGCGTAAGCAAACCTACACTGCCTTCAAACGCAGCCGATATTCCCGCCCTTGGCAAAGTCACAGCCCTATGGAACCGAAACGCTTCAGTATCATCGCCATCCTATTTGAGCAAAGAAGCAGAATCACTGCTTATTTTGGAGTTTTCATCCAGCTCGGATGCCCTTTCGAACCAGGCACATGCTCAGGACCACCTGACACCCAAAGTTGTTGAAGGGAAGACGTCCGTGCCCCAGCTGGTAGAGGTTAACATGGAACGTCAAGAACATTATATCGAGTACATAAATTATCTGGAAACCACATGTATCTAGAAAATCAAGCCTATATCAGACTCCTCCTACTACAAGCGATAGAAAAAAAAAGCAAAAGCCCCCACTATCACCCGAAAATAGCAAACAACGTGACGGCAAGGTCATATACACACTACAGCCTGAAGAGACGGCTTCTCCCGTAACACAAACCACCGCTTTGCTTAGCTTCAATGTCAAGGACAAAGCCCTTCTTCAAAACCGTGTCACGCCTTCTGGTAGAATAACTTAAAATGTGACATCGACAAGCGCTGACGCGTCATCTCTGGAAACCCTGGCGAAAGAAATGCTTGTTGCTTCGGCGTTCGGCCCACGAAGCGGCACTGGAGGCACCACTGCGACTTCAGGTCGGCGACGTTGTCCTGGAGCGCGACAACTCACTGCGAATAATGTGTAAAATAGCTCACGTAACTGAACTGCTTAGAAGCTTTGGCATGAGAAGCTTTGACATGAGGAAATGATGATGAAATAAACATTTCTTTTTCAAAACAGTGTTCCCGAGCTTGTGAGTTCGGGGTACCCCTAAGTGGGAGGGTTCCTTATTCCAGGAATCCTCTGGCCGCAATCGCCTCCCGGGCCCCGGCGACAAATCCTCGTAGGTGTTCTAGGTCACGTGCAGCAAACTTGGCCTCCCACGTCTCGGCAATGGGGTCGATACATGCAGTCATTGCGGACTTGGTAATCGCATCTTCGTGGCACCATGGGCACTCGAGTGGTGGGCCAGTGTGTCTGGCACGTCATATATCGGGCAGTTGTAGGCGTATAGCGTTGGGTAGACACTATGCAGTAGGGTGCCGTGTGTATAGGTGTTAGCTTCAAATCGCCGAAATTCTGTGGCTCTTCTTTAGTCAGCTTGTGGTGAGGTGGCGGGTACACCCTGCGGGCTAGGCGATAGTGTTGTAGGATGGCGTTGTATGTTTGTGCTACGGTCTTTACTTCTTCTGCAGCGCTGGCTAACCACGGGTCAAGCGAAGTGCTGAAGAAGGCCCGGTTGACGTGGCTGCGGGCCGCGGCATGAGCCGCTTCTTTTCCCTCGAGCCCCTCGTGCCACGGCACCCGTACCACGCAGGTGTAAGGAAGCCAAGTTAAGCTCTTTATCAGAATTTTGAAAGCTTCTGCGTAGATTTGGCCTCGCGTGTAATTGAGGACAAGATATTGGGAATCTGTGAAAACTGCAACCGCGTCATCATCACTCGTAGTGGCAAGGGTGATCGCTGCTTCCTCGGCTTATTAGGACTCCGCACCCGGAGGGTGGTGGATGCCAGCTCTTGTCTTTCCGCGTCGACCACACTTAAAGCGTAAGCATTTTTGCCCGGGTATTTTGCCGCGTCGACGTAGCGAATGCCTGGATCGTGCTGGTGTCTTCTGCGGATGGTGTCGACTCGAGCGATTCGTCTTCGCAGATGGTACTCGGAATGCATGTTACGCGGTACTTGGGCGATGTCGAATGATTCTCGCATGTATGGAAGCATCTTCTCTTTGCGGTCTGTCTCACAGATGTAGCTCTCGCTCAAGGACCGATCTGCCCACCGACGTATGCTTAAGTCTCTCGAGTTGGCTGGTCTGTTGGGCTTCTGCCAGTTCTTGCCAGTTGTTGTGTGTACCCATTCTTGTGAGTCTGGTGGTCGACGCCATTGCAGGTAGCCCTATGGCGTGCTTGGTAGCTTTGCGACTGAGCACATTCAGCTTGTCGAGTTCAGATGTCTTTAGAGCGAGGTACGCGGTTCCATAGGTGATTTGGCTGGTTAGAACAGCCTGCACAACTCTCAGGGTATCATTTTTCTTCAGGCCACTGTGTCGGTTTGCGACTCTCCTTACGAGGTGCGTGAGCTGGGAGACTGTGCGTTGAAGTGTAGGAAGCGTGGTGGCCCCTGATCTGTCGTGGTGCAGGTGCAAGCCGATCACGCGAACCGAGGTGACCTTCGGCATTTCGACGTCATGACGGATGATGCGTGGGTGTGGCACTTCGCAGGCTGGAAGTATTCCTTGCGTGCGGGCCCTGAGTACGAGTAATTCCGATTTTGAGGTGCACAATACAGGCCACAGCTTTCGAGGTAGTTCTCTATGACATTGACCTCCGCCTAAAGGCAGCTTTCTTGCTCTCCAGCGCTCTTGCCTCGAGTCGGAAGTGTAACATCGTCCGCGTAAATGGCGTGACTTAGGTCCTGTATTTTTTCGAGAAGCCGGGGGAGCTCAAGAAGTGCCCCGTTGAAAAGGAGTGGTGACACAACAGGGCCTTGAGGTGTACCCCTGTGCGGCAGCTCAAATTTTTCGCTCCGTATGTTGTATATTCCCACCGTGGCCATACGACCGGTGAGGAAGCTTCGAACGTCGCCATAAATCTTGGAACTGCAGCCGGTATCTTCAAGGTTTTGTAGTATTGCTTTATGGCTAACATTGTCGAAGACGCTTTTCACATCAATGGCAAGAAGGGACGACTTGCTATCTTTGCTCAAGTGATCAACTAGATCTTTATTGAGGAATAAGAGGACGTCCTGCGTAGAAAGCAGCTGGCGGAAGCTGAATACGGTGTCTAGGAAGTACCCGGTGTCGTCAAGGTGCGATGTGAGCCGGTCATGAATTATATGCTCAAACAGCTTGCCAACGCATGAAGTCAGAGAAATGGCTCTAAGGTTGTCGAAGGCTATGGATTTGTTGGGCTTAGGTAACAAGATAACCTCCAAACGCTTCCACGCGGGTGGAAGCTCTCCTTTGTCGCAGCAGTCATTGTAGTACTGTAGAAGAGAGTCATAGCCTGATTGGATAGCTTAGGAGGTGCTTGTTGACTAGCCTATCTATACCTGGACTCAGGTTTCTTGTAAGCTTGAAAAGAGCTGCTTGAAGCTTTGCTGGTGTGAAGGGCCCGTCAAGGCCAGAGTTGGGCATGCCTTTTTATTCTCTGTGTGGTGGTGGCATTGTCACTGATTGGACAGGACCACGCAGCTTGTTGCATAGTTCGTAGAGTAGGTCTCCCTCCGAGCCGTTGTAAATGTATGTTAGCCGACGTACTCGTTGCCACTGCTGCGTCTTGGTGGGGTGGTCACCGAGGAGAGGCCGCAGCAGGCGCCACGTATTCTTGATGCTGAGCGTACCCAGCCACTTATCACAGAAGTTGCGCCAGTTGTGTCTCGCTAGGTGTTCGGCATACTGTTGCGCCTCTCCTGTCAATAAGGCAATTCTTTTTCCGAGTTTCTTGTTCAATTTTTGCCTCTTCCATCTCTTCAGTTAGGCTCGTCTGGCTTCCCAGAGGCGGAGTTAGTGGCAATATACTGCCGGATTGTCTTCGTTAAGCTGCATTACTTTGGTGCACAGTTTGGCGGCATCCATAATCTTGGTGAGTCAGGCGTCAATGCCCGCTATTACGTTGTCACCATCGAGCTCGTTTCTGAAGGCGTTCTAATCTGTCAGCCTTGCTGTGCCTGTTTTTGTAGGTTGTTGGTCATCTTCGAGTTCGAGTTTAATTATGTGGTGATCACTGCCAAGCATCTGTGGGAGACAGGTCTATCCCAGCTTCTTGACATTTCGTGTAAAGGTGACGTCAGGCGTGCTATCTCTCGAGACACCGATTCCCACTCTCGTGGGCTGGAGAGTATCATTCAACAATGCGAGGCCACGCTGCTGAGCGGAGTCGTAGACTCTCGCGCATTTCTTGGTGGTGATGGCGTAGCCCCCAGCTCTGTGGGGCGCATTGAAGTCGCCTAGGGCCACTAACCATTGACCTCTTTGCGTTTTATGAGTTCACGAATGAAGTAATTGTAGTCCCTGAGCTGATCTCGCGGTGGGCTGTACACGCTAATGATGCAAAAGCTTTGTTGCGATTTTTGTGCTGATATGACTTCCACGATGAAGTGTTCATTTGTAGTGTCTTCTAGCTTGTGTACTTAGGCCGCAACAGTTTTCTTAATTAGAAAGGTGGTTTTTGCGGTCAGAGCAATTGTGTTGTATCTTGCGAGTCGCACTTTCTCCGATTGATTGATATGCGGGGTTTAACGTCTCAAAACCACCATATGAATATGAGAGACGCCATAGTGGAGGGCTCCGGAAACTTGGACCACCCCGTACTTTCTCCGTATTTTTCTATGACGTTGGGTTGATTTACTTTCGAAAATTATTGTAGACTTGCCAGCCGGGGTCTGTATGATTGATAGTTCCACTGCCAAATTCGAAAAGTAGGTTGTGGAGTAGCCATTCTATTCTTAGAGCCTACCATCTTCGTGAATATCTGGTGTGTTTACCTGCTCGCCTTCGGTAGAGAAGTGAGAAACCTTTTCTCTCTTTGGGCGTGGTTTTTTTCTGCCATGGCAGTCTTCGAGTTTCGCATGAAATGCAGTTGTTCTTGACAAGAGCTATGAAGTTGGTTAGCTACAACTTGAGATCATTGATTTTGGCTGTATGAGTGTCCATCCTATTGCTGAGCGTCGTGAACGTGTCAGCGATTTGGTCGGAGACGGGCTGCAACTTCGCCAGGACAAGTGCTTCAAGCGTCGACTCGACTGCTGATGTGCGTTGTGGCTCTTCTGTCGCCGTGAGCTGTGAGTCGACAAGGGCGGCAACTTTTGTTTCTATAATGGAGAGTACCTTGGCCTCCACGGCAGCTTCAATATGTGGCGTGGTGAATATTTTGACTAGTTGTTTAGCTTGGTGCTGTTCTTCAAATAGTCGAGTGAGCCTTTGTATGCTTGCATTCTGCTTCTCTGTTATCTTTTCTTCTTTTTGGCATAGTTTTACGAGCTTATCGACAACTTCACCTTGTTTTTTGAGCTGGTCACGTTGGCTTTGTAGAGGTTCTTGCTAATTTGCAACTATTTTTTTCTTAATTCTTGAATGTAGTGGATTCAGTAGATCTGGAGTGTTCATGTTGTTTTGTGAAGTCGAATCTACGTGTGTTGCATCAGCATAGCTGAGGCGTTGTGTGGAGAGTGAGCGGGATCTTCTGCGAGACCTGGAGCGCGATCACACAATAGACCTATACTTGTTTCGGCCGCGCATGTCGTGCAATGGGCCGCTGGGGTACGAGACAGTTTTTCAAGCTCGGTGAATTCTTCACTGCGGGAACTACAACTATTCTCTCGGTCTTTCGCCTTCTTTAGTGCTTGTTGTCTAACTTGGTAAGGTGGTGGGTTTGGTCGTAGCTTCTTGCATTTCTTGCTGGCGATATCATAGGGCTGTTCGCATAGTTTGCAGTTCGGAATACATTCGTGATCTGTGGCGACTTTGTCGTATCGTCCCTTGTACCACAAGTATTCTCTGCGTCTGGGACAGATGTCTTGTCGGTGCCCAATGACACCACATTTGTGGCAGAACTGCACAGATTTTCGTAAGGGTTTGCAGTGGTAGTATTCACTTTGATGGGTGATGTAGTACGAGACGTGTGGGCCATCGAAAGTGATGACAATGGTGGAAGACTGACCAAGCATGCGAGGGCCAAGGACCGTGTATCGTGAGTCTACTCTGAGGCCAACTACAATTTCACACTGCTGATTCCTTGGAGAAGTCCATCGTCGGGATGTCTTACGGGGGGGGGGGGGTTCACACTCAAGAAAGTGCCGCCTAACTGGATGGTAGCAATGCTTTTCAGGTTGATTGTGCGTTCTGTGTCGGCGGTACTAGCAATGATAGTGCTTTAAACGCTGTGCGCTTGAACTCGAACGTTATCGTAGAAATCCTGTTCTGTGAGACCGCTTGATTATCCGATAGCGTGCGTAATTGATGTTAGACTCAATTCGATAAATGGTGTCTGGCTTGTGGCCTCTAGGCGATTTTAAAGTCGTCTGTAGGAAAAGAGGGCAACATCAAGTTACGTTGCTTCGAAACTTTTTGGTAGGAACGGGCTCTTTCTCGGGCTTTTCATTGGATGATAGAATGAGTTTCGGCGCTCGTTTTTCTTTGCGTCCACTTTCAGCCATTCTATATGCTCCTTTTTTGTTGTTTTGCCACCGTTGACATCATACGTCTACTCCAATTTCTCCGTGGGCGTCTCGGGTTCACTTCGGTTTTTCATTGATGTTGGTTCTTCTTGTGGTCCTCTAGTAGTCATCAACACGAGCGAGAGAAAGTGTTTGCGTCGGAGTGTTGTCTGCCGGAACGGTGGAGCACACGAATGTTGTATTCCTGTAGCCAAACGCCCATTGAGCGGGACGAGCTGAAGGCTCTTTCGAAAAGGAAAGCCAGCACAGGGAATTGTGGTCCGTTATTACATCGAATGGGCAGCCATTGGAGTGTGGTCGAAATTTAGTTATGGCCCATATTATCGCCAGACATTAGTTTCTCGTGACGGAATACCTAGTTTCAGTCTTCGTTAGAGCGCGACTTGCTAAAACGATGACTTACTCATTGAAGCCAGTCTTTCGCTGAGCAAGGACGGCGCCAAGGCCCACACCAATGACGTCTGTTTTTTTCTGTCAGTGCGCTTGGGTCGAAATGCCGCAGGATAGTAGGAGAGGTGAGAAGAGGACGGAGCTTTATGAACGCGGCATTGCAATCTGGTGACCAGGTCGAAAGGTTGTATTCAGCACGTAGAAGCTGTGTCGAAGGGGTTCTGGTGGTGGCAAAAATGCGTATGTAGCGTCAAAAGTATGAGCGTAACCTGGCAAAGCTGCGAAGTTCTTGCAGTGTTTAAGGTTGTGGAAAGTCAGCGACAGCATGCTTTTTCGACGGATCAGGGAGTACCCCGCCTTTTGTCACGTCATGGCCTAGGATGACCAACTGCCGAGCAGCAAAGCGACTTTTCTTTAAGTCGAGCTAAAGGCGGGCGTTGGCGATTTATGTGAGGACGCGATCGATTCGGAGTTAGGTAGAAGGAAAGTCCAGTCAAAAAATGACAATATCGTCCAGGTAACAAAGGCATATTTGCCACTTGATCCAGCGCAGGATTTTATCCATTATTTTTTCAATTGTGGCAGGCGCATTGCATAGGCCCAAGGGTATGACGGTAAATTCATATAGACCATCTGGTGTGACGAAGGCAGTCTTGAGATGGGGGCCACAGGGTTCTGTCTGTAGCCGGATCGTAAATCGAGGGACGTGCCAAATTCTGCACCTTGGAGGCATACGAGAAAGCGGGTAAAAATCCTTATGGTTTACGTTGCTCAGACGATGGTACCCCACAAGTGAGTGGTGCCATCTTTCTTTTTTACCAACACTATAGGAGAGGCCGAGTGGCTGTACAGATGTTGTGTAACTCCACGTTTTAGCATGTCTCCTATGTGCTCGTTGATGACTCGGCGCTCCCTTGTGGACTCACTATATGGCCATTGACGCAATGGCTCCTGGTCTCCAGTGTCGATGTGGTGTACAACAGTGAAAGTGCAGCCTAAGTGAGCTTGTGAAAGGTCGAATGATGTACGAAAGCGGTTTAGGAGCGTGACCAGCTGAGTGTGCTGGTTGGATGTGAAGTTGGGGTCATGGCATCAAGAACACAGTAGGTCAAGTGACGGCTTCGCTGGAAGAACATCATTGTCCACAGCGTCATCCTGTAGTGGAGCGGAGTCATGAGGTACATAATGAACAAAACTTTGCTGAAGGTCTTCAGCATGACCAAGGCACTCATCGTGGAGCAGATTGACTGGTGCGGAAACATGTTGGAAACATGAAGTGCGCTGAAACCTCGTTGAATAGTAAGGAAGGCAAGAGGAAGTAAAGAGTGGTGACGGTGAGTAGCCAGCTTATATGGTGTGAAAAGAATGGAAAGATGGGAAAGGAACCAGATGAGAAATAAAGAAAGGTAGTGTCCGTGGACACCAACACAAGACCAGAAGCGGCTGATAAATCTCCAATGTTGCCACTGAATAAATACAGCGAAAGTTCTTCGCGGGCGTAATCGATAACGGCATGATGGGATGACAGGAAGTCCCATTCCAATATCATGGCATGAGAGAATCAAGGCAGAATGATGAACAAAGTTTTGTAAAGAATGTAGTTTTTAAAAACACGATCAGTGCACTTTCACAGGGGACTGATCGGCTCGGCGCTGGCTGTGCATAACGGAAGTGCTGAAACGGCGTGGCAACTTTGTGCAGATAAAGACGATGCTGGTTAGAAATCACCGACACCGCCGCTCGTGTATGGACAAGTGCTTGAACGGCAAACTTTTTTGGAAAAAAACGACAATTACATTCGCAGGTAATAAATGAGACTTAGAAGTGTGGCAGCTTGGGCTAGTTTGTGTGGCATGATGATAGTTATAGCGCGAGAGCAGAACGACGACGCAGAGACTTCGTGTCATTCTTGTCTCTGCGTCGTCGTTCTGTTCTTGCGCTATAACTATCGTCATAATAAATGAGGTCGAGCATTTCGTAGAGAGCGCAGTTCTTGCCTCTGGAACTGCAATCGTTAGTTTACCTCTTGGGGAGCTTCACGTTGGCAGATGAGCGGCGATGTGGAACGCCGACGAGGGGACGATGACCACCATGGGCTGAATGCTTCGGGAGCAGCAGGCACGGTGTCGAAAGGCTGAGCGCCAGTGTCAGAGCGGAAGGCATAGTCTGGACCAGAGCTTTGTGGCCACACAGAGTCGGGAGATCACCACGAACATCGCCTGCAAAACCATGCTATGTGTCCAGCACAGCCGCAAGCCAAACAGACGGGCCAGTTGTCAGGGGTGCGCCATAAGTTAAAATAACGGCCGCTGATGGAGTGAAATATTGCCGCACAGGGCGAGGAGGCTGCGATGGTGGACAGTTGGTTCTTGGTGTGTAGTTTGCAGCAGTAGGTACAAGTGAAGAGAAGGTGGTCGTAGGCGCGTATTACGTAGGAGAGGGTCGTCTTTGCGTAGCAACAGTGGCAGCGTAAGTTAGCGGAGCTATCACAGGAGCTGGTAGACGAGCAAGAGGCATGACTTCTGCCACTTTCTCCTGTATGACCTGCTGGATTTCATGCGTCAAGAGTGGATGCTTTGGTGACTGGCAGAAGGAACAGCTCACACGCGACGTCTTCTCGTACACATTGCTTGAATTCGTTGAGAAATGAGTCGGAGGGGGCACCACAGAAACTGTAAGTCAGCACCGAAAGCGTACTATGTGATACGAGATCTCGGCGCGCATAGAAGCGTTGCTTACGCAGTTCCGCATAGCTCTGGCAAACAATCGTTTTTTCGTTCACCGTCTGAGGTGTCTTCGCTAGCAGCATTTGGAATGTGTCGCCTTCTATGCCCTTCATAATGTTCCTTGTTTTCTCCTCTTCAGTCACGTGCATGTTAATGCGACGGCGAAGGTCCACTACATCTTCCATGTAGCTGGTCAGGATTTCACCTCTCTGTTGAGCTCGGCTGAGAAGCCACTGCTCTGCCGGAAGTTTGCGGACGGCAGAGCGTCCGAATACATCTTGGAGTCTAGTCTTCAGTGCTGCCCAGGTAGGAAATTCCGATTCATGATTGTGGAACCAAATATTCGTGACTCCGGAGAGGTAGAGGCTGACGTGGCTAAGCTTATCTGCATCATTCCACCTCCTGGCCACACTAACTTTGTCGTATAACGACAACCAATTGCCGACGTCCTTATCTTCACTTCCCCTGAAAATCGGAGGGTCTTGCTGACAGAACGCACCTGAACAGTAGGCACAGGGGGTGCCTAGAAATGGTTGCTCGGCCCAGCATTTTCAGTTATGACTTACACGGGGGCAAGTGTCCGGCTTCAAAATTTCAGGTTTAGCAATGCCCAGCAGCTCCACCAAATGTCACGAGGTGTTCTAGATGACAAATTCGTCCGATGGGAGCGTAAGGCAGTGAAAGGTAACACACAAGAATGCACCCAAGCAAAGGCTTTATCACTAACTCGTTGGCCTCTCTTCTTTTCGCCACATCTCCACTGCACCTTGTTGTCCTGTACTTAACTCTTTTTTCTGTGGAGAGGTCGAGGTTCACAATGCCTCGGTCATTCCATATAACAAGTTCTGCAGCAAACAAAAACAAAACAAAATAATATTACCAAACGGTACCCGAAAATGAACAAAAACAGATAGCACACTGAAACCAGTTGAAATACCACGCCAGTGTATAGTTTGCTTGCAGCAGTTAACACTATCATAAAAAGTTCACACATTTTTCTATTCTACTGTCAGTATATGTACTAATGCATCATTTCATATATGTGCACCCCTGGCTGTCTACCACAGGCACTTATCCAGCACGGTGTCCACGAAGAAGCCTGTCAGGAAGATGTTGGCCAGTTTTTGACGATGCATCTCAAGACTTCGCTACTTACGTCGCAATCTGAAATCTTCATCCGCTGACGTCAAGATGCTGGCATAACTAACATATGAGTGACCTAAGCTCGAGTACGCATTTTTTATTTGGCCTCCATTGCGATTGATTGATTATTATATGGGGTTTAATGTCCCAAAAACACCTTAAGAATATGAGATACGCCGTTTTGAAGGGCTCCAGAAATTTCAGCCACCTATGGTTCCTTAACGTGTACCCGAACTTGAGCACTCAGGCCTATAGTATTTTCACCCCCATTGAAAATGCAGCCGCTGTAGCCGAGCTTCCATTCTAGGGCCTGCGGGTCAGCAGCCGAGTACCTTATACACTAGATCACCATGGCAGTGCACCCATCGTTACCGTATCTTACAGAAGAAATTGAAGCAGTAAAATACCACGCAGAGCGTCTGATAACTAACTAACACTCATAATTCACTAAATAACTGCTTTGACACGTACCATATGACTTCCAGCACTTGAATCACGTCGAATAATTGCTCGCCTTTGCCTACACTACTGATTTTTTATCACTCACATACAAGACATACGCTTCTTTTTGCACCTGTACGAACATCATCAAGAGTGGCACACATATATCGCAGTGCACACAAATTCCGTCGCACAGCGGCGATGAATAGGTGATTTTTCCCACAAATAATAACCTAGCGCAGCATGCTACCTGATGCCATTGCCTCCTGCTCAAATTGAGAAAAACTTCGCGAAAAACTAACCTGCTATTTTGTCTAATAGGCGCCTACCGTAACCTGTCGGATTGTGCTGTGTACGCGATGCTACATTTGCTTCTCCTTTCGTTTTTGTTTTGTTACCAATAGCAGTTCTTGTTTTCTCGGATCATATGCATCTGCAGATTTTCCTAAAAATATGCAATTATCATACAACGTTGATTTTTAAAGACGATAGCCTTTCTTAGGGACCTTCAACGAAAACCTTTGGTGTGTCTGTCGGTCTGTCTGTCTGTCTATCTATGTGTCTGTCTGTCTATACAGTTGTCTGTTTGTCCACCTTTAGCAATATCTCAAACAGCCGACCTCATCCGCAGCGCCATCCAATGGTGCTCAAAATTCATCGTTAATACTTGTGCAATTGTCAATTGAAAAGTCTATATTGCGCATAACTGAGGCACCATAACAACACGTCAATATTCTGCATGTGTCTTTTACTGGAAAATACATACGTAATTAATTCTAAGGACTATAGCATTTATCACGCTGCGCTGACCATGCAGCGCTTTCTCGAAAAGGCAAGTGTGTCCAACGCTTTGCTTAGACGACAGAGTGGTGGCGCCAACACGTCGCCTTGCGTTCTACACATTATCACCTCCGAGACGCACGCGCACACCACTGAACTTCTTTTTCCAAGATAACCGCCAGATGGCACGCATGTCTAACGTTTGACGTGACTGGATGTGCTCGTTCGCATTCGCTGTTCACTCGAGGCACTCTAACATAGTGCCTCCTGAATACCGTTCACCCATTTTCTAGTGCAGAACATCATATAAACTTTTTGTTCACTCTCTCCAGACGCAACACTATCGTATTTCGACGACATTTGCAGTGTAACTTGCAGATACGGGGCCAATGTCTTTCTTGTGTAAGTACCCAATGCTGGATTTATTTTTTCCTTAGTATTTTGTTGGGTTTGATTCATTATCAAATAAATCTATAGCACTGCTTAGAAACCTGTGTAGAACTTCTTATGTAATGTCCTCGGGTCTCTAATGTGTAATAAATGCAATAAATGAAATGAAATACAGGAAAGTGCAGCCGGCACAAAAACAAATATATGCGTTAAAGAAGCCAAAAAACTGCACAGTGAGCTTTTGTTACACGCCCTAGTTATTTATGCAGGTTAATATGACTACGCCCAAATTTGTAGTGTGTCATCAGTTTTGTTAATACCTTCCGCACAATGTAAAAGGAAATGACGCAGATATTACCACAATACCACGCAGAGAAGGGTATAAAAACGATGAAGCATTTAGGCAAAACGCAAAATAACATCTCGAAATGAAAAACAACTTGCTGAAGTTTGTATAAAAATTACTAAACATACTATTCATCCACCTTTTACAGTTTTTTTATTATTGTGCATCATCAATATTCCGACAATGTTTCTACTCTAAGTTTTTTCTCCTCTTGATGTTCAAGGCCGCCTCGCCATTAGCTCGTGTGCGTGTTTAACTGTGCAATTGTACGCTATTACATTTCTTTTCCTCGTGTCGTATTTGAAATTTCGTCTTCATAAACGTTAAAATGCGTTGCCCACTGCAACCAGTCACTTGTATACGTTACATTCTAAATGTTGAATACAAATGGCAATCACTTGCTGCTTATTTTTCTTATCTGCAAAAATGTATGTACGTTAGGAAAAAGTGACCGCATATATTATCAACTATTAGAAAATAAGTACATCGTTTTTATCGTATGATCCAACGGATAGTGTTTGTATAACGCGCTAAAACCACCATAAGATTACATCTTCTCCTTAGTCTACTCTCTTTAGTCAGTTTTCTCGAATCAAAAGATGAAGAGAAGCTGTTGATGATTGCTGGTAGACACTTGCTCCTTTACATCATTTATTCAGCTTAAATATAAATTTTTCTGTATCATGCGTCGAGTTGGGGCAGTCGCCCAGATGGACAGGTAATAAGTTTTTACTGCACAGCAAGGTAAAGTTGTAATGTGCGCTGTTTTTCAAAAGTATAGCAGCAGTGGATTGAAGCCTGCGGCAATAATAGCACATTGAATCTTACTGCACGAAATCATATCAATACGGTAGCTTCAAATATACATGCTTATGCTGGAGAACGCATTACACAACGCGCCTTCAAGGTCAGTGCTCCTTCTTGCTAGTGGTGCGGCAATGTGAGCCTGGTTATGAAAAGGGACAAACAGCTGTGTGTTCGACGGTACCATGGCGCACACAAAATCTTCAGTATCGGCAACTCACACAACACAAAAAGCAACTTTATAGAACCGGAGAGGAGCAGATGTTTTGTCCAGGAAAGCGACCGCGATAAGAGGCACTGTGTTTATTGCTAGTTACTCAACGGCGAAGTAGAACAACTTTATTGTCGTAGCTTGTCAACGTATATTGCTTAACGGTCCGTGATGGGCCCTAAGGGTTACTTCTCGCCCCAAGGCTGTCTCCCCTCGAGTTGGCTTGAGAATGCCTTTACGTGTCCGTTTTGCTTGCTTGCTTGCTTCCTTCCTTGCTTGCTTGTACACATCGGTTTATTGCGACGTCGTACTCCAGATCTAAATGTGCAATCGTTTTCCCAAGCCTTCTGTATTCTGCCCCATGGAGGCACCTAATGCTTTTGAGATGTCACGCCCCTATTTTTATTGTTGCTTGTCGTTTTCTGTGTGTGTACTGTGTTCTGTGTTTTTAGTGTGTGTGTGCACCCACCTCTGAGCAGCTCCTTGCTTTTTTATACGAAACTTCCCACGCATGCATGGTGCCGATTAATGCCGCTACACTTAGTCAGACAAAGGTTTACAACATGAAGGTTCTTCTTTCAATTTACCTTAATCCAATGTTTCATCTGCGCATACAATATTAACGAACTGTTAGGCAAAAGTGTTAAAGGGCAGTCTTTCGAATTGTAAAAAAACAACAACTGGTAGGCATGTTTATTGAGGTAGAAAGAAGAAAACTTGAGACGGTGACTCATTTTTGTTCCTAAAGTTATTTACTATGGCAAACATGATAATTTGCCGCTGAAAATATGCGCGATACTCACGTAAGTGAGGAACTAACATACACAACTCCAAGAGTCAATCATCTTTTTGAATGTGTTAATGCGCGCCTGTCTTTTAGCGCCTTAAAATTATGTTTTCAAAATGACACCAAATTTCTCAAGAGCTTAAAATGTGACAATTTTGTGCTTATTACTAAGGAGACTACTAACATTGAATTGTCACTATTGTGACTCCAAGAGCAAATACTACGGTTACTATTTTGTCTCACGGTGACGGAATTCATCGATGGGAATGAAGCTATACGATAAAATAGATTACCCACCCTACCTCTACAGCACACCTCGAATATAAGGGACATCTTTTTTTACTGCTAATCCAAAAAAAATCTTTAAATTAGTGAGCTCCATGCACAGCATATGTATCAACAACAACTAAATTTTCTCGTCAGGTGAATAAAGGCCAGTAGTTCAGCCAGCACTGTCCGCTACATCAAGGCTCCTGCAGCCTCGCAAGCCCAGTCATACGAAAAGCTGTTGCTCTAAATCTATCGACCATACATGATTGCTGTGCTGAGGCGATCAATCACAAGAACTGGTACGTTCTGCCACGCCATTTAGGAGTGCCAGCTTCGGAGCACCATTTCATCAATCTTTCATTGAGAATGCTTGCTGTCAAACGTTCGTTTTGTTCGCGAGAACGCGTATAGGGCAGCCGTGGCTGAAGAGGGTCTCGACCAGTATTCCGCCTACCCCCAGCACCCGTAGAATGAACCTGCGGACTCTTTTTATTATAATAAATGATTGCACTCACTCACTCGCTCACTAACTCGGGGCTGACCCAGCGTCTTGCTCTATTTAAATGTCCGTCTACATATGTAATGAAGGATTCACAGAGTAACGCATACGTACACTGGGTGCTTAATGACGCTCTTGGAGAGTCATGTTTTAATAACATGGCGAGCTTAAAAGAATATATTCTTACGCTCGAACTAAGCTTAACAGACCTTGATACTACTGATTTTTCTGTAGGCACTTTATTTCATGTCAATTACGTTTCACGATACGCTTGCTGTCAATCCGTAGGTTCTGTATGATGACGATAAGTCACTCTGAAGCAGCTTAGTGGTGTCATGGGTTAGGACGTGCTCATTATTTCTGCCATCACTCCATACGAAATTCGCAGCCCCAGCAGTTGCGAAGAGCAGAATAGTCTCAGCTAGCATAAAATTGTGTCTTACTTTCTAGTGCGATTTGATTTCTCTGCAACATGACTGCTTAAAAGAAAAAGAGATTCTGAGAGCAGGGGAGACGCTGCTTTCATGGAAGCGAGTGGACGCATGTCGTGTTGGTTCTGGTTTGAAAGAGTGCTTTGCAGCGAAAATCAACTAAATCCCGCAACTGTTAGGTACGAACATATTTAGCTTGTCATCAGCGACCCTCTGGTACCTAGTTGCAGGTGGTGGCTTGAATTTTGACACACTTAGTGCCGTATTCTCGTCAACCACGGTGGCAGAAGAGCTACGCCTAACGCCTGCTAAGCCACCGGGAGCATAGCTGCCACATACACCGCCTAGTTCACGGCCACAAACATGGCCTAGGCCTAGTTCGGCCTAGCTCTGTGAATACCAAGAAACACCGGCCAGCACACTCGACGCGTCTGACTTTCTGAGAACAAATGGAGGTCTCAGTGGACGAAGAACCCATTTTCCTTGAAGTAGTTAAAGAAAGCACAAAATGGAGCACCCTAAAACAAAGGAAGTTGGCATGTGGGCAAACAATCGAGCCCGGTGTGCGTTTTAAATGAGTGAATAACACCAATAAACAACGTGAACAACGCCTGCGTCAAGTGACAAGATTAAGCCGCACGCCTCCACTGCCCCGAGGCAACTACAATATCATCACTGATCTAGAGGGACCTAGAGGCAGCCTGCGAGATGTCCATCATGAAGCTGCCCTACTGGCGACAAGCATTTACCACGCCGCAGAAATTCAGATTGAAGCCCAAGATGAGGACACATTACACCTCAACTCACCGCAAAACATCAACGTTGTGAGCACACCCTTAGAGGCGCATCCTGATCGATGCCAGAAATTTTCTCGTATTGTCGGCAACAAGACGTATGATACTAGCGCATTCAAAGGAGCACCAGACTGTACGTGTAAAGGAGTGATATGTGATCTCCCGTTGGAAGACACCGCCGAGATAATACAGCTAACGTGATTACGTCAAAGAACCCCTAAACCATCGCTGCAAAACGCCTCAGCAGCACAATGACAGTGATCGTACTGTTCAATGGTCCTCGCGCCCCAATGTACGTTTAGTGCGTTGGAGCATTGTTATGGTGTTTTCTTTACCGCTAGCAGATAGGCACGTGTTATCAATGCGTTCTCCTGCGACGCCATGCGGACATACGCCGAAACCCGGAAGACTGCGTGTGCCGTGGCTGTGGTATGTAAACCCCTGCAAGATCATCCATGGAAGCCTATTCATCAACTACGAGGTGGCGACCACCTTACGGCCGAAAAGGCATGCAGGACAGGTTACGAGACGCCGTACTTTGTTGAACGCCAGCCATGTGAGCGACAACAAAATGAAGACTACGCGACAAAGCCAAAGCACGTCGTCAACACTCTCGAGCAGCGGGACCCTGCTCCTGCCCAGAAGTGCGGAAAGAAAGGCTGGTCGAGATCTAGGTCGAGGTCTCTGTCGAGATCTCGCTGCCGACCCCGCTCCTGGTCCCAGTCAACATCTCGGGGCAGTATGCCTGGACCTGGCCAAACGTCCAAGGTGTGCTGGGCAGATGTAGTCAAAGGGGTGCGCCCGGGGTCAGAAAAGGCCGCTTTTCAAAGGAAACTCTATCAGTTAGAGCCCGAAATAGCACAGCAAAACCTGATGTTTGCTAAATTCAACCAGAAATTCTAGCTTTAAGAGAGAAAATCGGATCCTCAAAAATCACAGAATATCCACGGAGTGCATGCTGACGAGTGGAGTGAAGCGTAAGTCAGTCTGTCAGCGCTTCCGTCCGTTCATTCGTTCTTACTTCCACCCTTCCATGTGTCCGTTCATCTGCACGTACGTCCGTGCATCCGTCCGTTTGTTACTGTCCATCCGTACGTCCTTGCATCTACCTGCCTGTCCATCCGTTTGTGCGTCTGTCGATCCGTGCGTCCATCTAGTGAACACTCTATGTACCGGCATCTCACATAATATCATCATATATTGAACATATTAAAGTACTATCTTCCAGCGGACATTCCAAAGACTTAGTGAGAAGAGGCACAGCCGGACGAGAGGAGTGGCATGCATGCACCCTCTTATGGCCTGCGCTTTGTGTCTAGTTGCCATCTTTCACCGCCACTAGTTCATGGCACTGCGGCCCATCCCTCACTAAACCCTGCCAAAACCAAGAAGGTTACACCCAGCGAGTTTAACGTGGCCACCTTTTCTGATGAGATAATGCTCTAAGTGCGTCCTTCTGCTGCTAGTTTTTTAGTAAGTGTCAAATTGAAGGCAACATTTATTGGAGAATGAGACACCGGTACACATCTCTGTAAGCTATTTTCTGTGAAACAACTATATTTTATCTATGATTAACGTGCACAGGTTTCCTCCTCAGTTCTAAAGAGGTCGCGCCTACCTCTTCTCAAATTGATTGATTGATTTGTGGGGTTTAACGTCCCAAAACCACCATATGATACCTCTTCTCAAGTCCGGCCTTGGAGGTGGCTACTTACTACTGCTACTACGACAACGATTACTACTACTACTACTTCATACATCGCAGACCACGACCCATGGCTTAAGGTGCTTCGCCCTTAAAAGGAGTTACACCATTATAAACGAACGAAACATGTTTCACCAGTAGTCCGAGCAATGTTACTCGTTACACTCACTGATCAAATAGAAGAAGGTTCCATGCCACCTGTCAAAGGCAGAGGTGAAATCCAGGCCAATGAAGACAAACCCACGCGTATGACGCCCGAGACAATAATATTGAAGGAACTTCAGTAACCAGTCAAACAAATATTTCAGTGAATGAGCAACTAATCCCGACTGATGTCGGCCCTTACTGACCACGCATGAATATAGCTAAAACTACCCAGCAACAAATGAAACATCTGCAACAGTGACTCGTTGCTCTCGACGCGAGAGTTATTCTCCAGCCACTCAGCGGCCTGAACCCCATGGCAAGTGTAAAGCTACCTTCCTTATCAGCCTTCAACGTATTGCCGTTGATGGCCTTCCTACTCCTCGCATCTCATCATAGCTTGAAACCACTTCTATACCATTAGGGAATGGAATAGTAAAAGCTACGCAAATAAGCAAGCAAACTTTCACCAATAACATGAGGGGAAAGTTAAGCCTGTTATCATTTTATCGCAGGGGACACGAGGTCTCGTAAATTGGTACACTATCACTCGATTGAACATGCCAACGGGATGACAACTACCATTACGACATTAGTTAAACGAAGCCTTACATTCACGCTACACGACAAGGAGGAAGGAGGAAGAGAGTTTAAGCGGAAAGACAGGGAGGTTAGCCAGTTCTTAGACCGGCTGGCTACCCTGTGCTGGGGAAAGGGGTGAGTGGAATGAAAGATGTTAAAAAGAAATGTTGTGAACAGAAAGAGAAATTACAAAAAAATGCGACAGAGGAAAGGCAACACCAAAGAGTATAAGACACTAAAGTCTGTCTCTGAAGCCAGTTGTCCGCAAAAAGCGCAGCAAAGCTTTCAAAGCCTTCTGGGCTGAGGATGGGCTCGGCTAATGACCCAGAATCCTTGGTTCCGACAAAGGCCGATCGTCTAGTCTATCCGGAGCTGCAGTGAGTTCTTGTCTTTGCGCGTTGAAATAGGTGCACTCACATAGAAGGTGCGCGATGGTTTCTTCGCAGCTGCAGTAAGTGCATGTAGGAGAGTTGGCAATCCCAATGAGATAAAAGTATGCGTTCGTGAAGGCCACTCCAAGCCACAGGCGGCATAGAAGAGTCTCCTCAGCTCGAGATATCCTTGGGGGAAGACGAAGCTGCAGATAGGGATCTAAGTTATGCAGGCGCGCGTTTGTCAAGTCTGTTGAGTTCCACTGTATCAGTGTGAGGTCACGTGCAAGCGAACGAAGTCTTGTAGCTGCGTCGGTTCTTGAGAACGGGATGGCTGTGTATTGGGTACCATCGTGTGCAGATCTAGCGGCCTCATCTGCGCGGTCATTGCCATATATACCGCAATGACCTGGTATCTACTGATACACTATGCTGTGCTGTTTTTCGATTGCTTGGTGATGAAGAAGCCTTATTTCAGCTACTAACTGTTCATTAGGTCCACGGCGAAAGGGTGACATAAGACATTGAAGAGATGCCTTCGAGTCCGAGAAGATAGACCAATTTCTCGAAGGTTCTTTCACTATAAACTCCATAGCTGCACGTATGGCGGCAAGTTCTGCAGCTGTCGACGACGTCAAATGCGATTTCATGAATTTAATTGTGATGTGCCTCGCGGGAATAACCACCGCCCCTGCAGAGCTTACTGAAGACACCGAGCCATCCGTGTAAATGTGAAGGCGTCCGTTGTGCTTCTCTTGCGGGAAGAGTAATGTGGCCTATTTCAGGGCTAGATGCGACGACTTTTTCTTATTTTGGATGCCAGGAATTGTAAGAAGGGCTTTGAGTGAGTGTAGGCACCATAATGGTATCGGCGGCTGTGCTGCATGCGTGAAGTGCACTGGATGCACTGCGCAATGCTGGGCTACAGTTGCGCTGAACGCTGAGTGGGGCCTGGAAGTTCGAAGTGAGGCGAGGTGATGAGATGGAAGCCGAGCGAAATGTCTTATGTGCATTCTCAAAGCGTCTACGCGGATGTATGCGTTGACTGGATAATAGCGCGCAATGATGACTGTCGCTGCTGTAGACGCGCATCTCGGGAGACCAAGGCATATTTTCAGCGCTTGGGCTTGGATTTGACTGGAGGACGCGCAAGTTTGTTCTTCGGATACCGCAAAGCACGGGTAAGCTGTATCGCATATAACCGAGGAACAGAACAGTGTAGAAATGGAGCATTGCTCGTACCGATGCACTCCACGTTTTTCCAGCAAGAAACCTCAGTACGTGGGTGATCATGGTGAGTTTAGTTTTCATGTGGGCGATGTGAGGGCTCCAGGAGAGGTCGCGATAAACTATGACTCCGAAGAATCGGTGGGTCTTCACGTAGTTGATCGTGTGTCCGTTGATTTTAATAACATGTGGGCTCATCGTCTTATGCGTGAATGCTATAAGCGAGCATTTCTATTATGACAGCTCTAGTCCCCCTACTTCCAGGTACTTCTTCTCTATTGTAGCCGTTCTCTGAAGCCGGGCGCGCAAATGAAGGCGTGTTACGCCTGAGGCCGAGATGCAGATGTCATCTGCATATATTGATAGATGGACAGCTTCTAGAAGTGCGTCAACCAGGCCGAGCAGCGCTAGATTGAAAAGTGTGGGGCTAAGAACACCACCTTGAGGCACGCCACGATGGTTGCAATGGTGCGTTGTTGTGCCATTCTCTGTCTGTACAAAGAAAGTTCTGCCTTTCAGATAGCTGTGGATCCATTGGTAAACCCGACCCCCTAATCCAACGTTTTCCATGACATCCAGAATGGCTTCATGTGATACGTTATCGTATGCACCTTTAACGTCCAAGAACAACGCCGCAGATAAACGTTTCAGTCTTTTTTGATAATGAACAGATCAGACCAGGTCTATAACGTTATCAATTGGGGACCGCCCACGCCGAAAGCCTGTCATAGCATGAGGGTATACCTCGTGGTGCTCCAGGTACCACTCTAGGCGAGTCAAAATCATCCTCTCCATCCCTTTCCCGAAACAGCTGGTAAGCGCGATGGGCGATAAGAGGTCAAGTGCAGAGGAGATTTGCCTGGTTTAAGCACAGGGACGAGGCGGCTGGATTTCCATGAATGATGGATAGATCCGCTGCTCCACGACTCGTTGTACACGGAAAGAAGGGCCCGTCGAGCTGCTTCTCCGAGAGCCATGTACGTGATCCGATCCGGACCAGGTGATGAAGATCGTTTGCATGCCGTCAAGGCTACTTGTAGTTCCTCTAGAGAGAAAAAGGTGTCCATTCTTGAATCTTTGGAAACAGGAGCGTTTTCTAGGTGGCGCGTGGTGCACGCGATTGTATGACCGGCAACTTTCATGCGGAAATCTTCTGCTACTTCAATGTCGGTGCGGCTTTGGTGGAGAGAAAGACACTTGAAGGGGCGATGTTGATGTGGCGATGTTTGTAGGCCATGAACAATCTTCCATGTCTGCGTCAAAGGCTTGTGTGGATCCAAAGATTCGCAAAGATATTTCCAGCGAATAGACTGAAGTAAAATGATTCGCCGCTGAATTTTTTTCGGTAGGCCCCTTGCCTCCCTCAAGTCGTGAATGGATTTTGTGCGCCTATAACTTCTTTCTGCGCGATGACGGATTGCTCTGAGCCGTTCCAATTCCTCTTGATTTTGACAATATTCTGAAGTATGTAGAATATTGTCACGGGGTCGTGACGTGGCCGAAGACAGGAGACTTTGTGTTTGGATTTAACTGTTTATTTGGGCGAACCTGTGCCCAGTAAACGAAAGTCCGATTACAGCGGCAGTCTTGCACAGATAGCAGTCTCGGACTGATAGCGGCGAACGGAGCGTCGGCCTTCGTTCAACAACTGACCAGCGGCGAAGCGCGTCGGCATTTATATTCTTGCCATCGAATGTTCTAGCGTTATCGCTGGCGGTGGCGTAGCTTCCAGAACAATCTGTACCGTTCGCACAGTGGGCGCGATCTTATCGAAATGATCTACTACAGTCCGGAACCTTCTCGAAAACTGCAGGGGCTGTTTGCGCTGAGAATCGTGGGGTGTTTTGGGACGATAACGAAAACTTGGGAAATAAAACGTGGCATTGCCCCCCTCTGAAAAAAGGCATCGTCCCGATGCTTTAAGTAAAGATGAAGGTACAATAATAATGCAAGAAAGTACAATGAATAAATTACGATGAAACAATAATACCAAAAAAACTGTTTTAGTTTCTTAACGCGCATGAAACGGCTTGAGGCGCGTGACATGCACGACTTCAGGTTGCGATCGGCGTCGTTGAGAGTTCGTAATGCCGTCGGGGACAACCTCGTAATCAAGTGGGCCGAGACGTCGAACCACCCTGTACGGTCCGAAGTAGCGTCGCAGAAGCTTTTCACTTAGTCCACATCGGCGTATCGGCGTCTACACCCAAACATGTTCACCGGGCCACGAAGCCTCGTCGAAGGTTGTAACGGTGGCTGTCTGTCGTCTGTTGATTCTTGATACGGAGACGCGCAAGTTGTCGGGCTTCTTCGGCACGTTGAAGGTACTCGCTCAAATCAAGGCTTTCTTCGTCGGTGACGTTGGGTAACATGGCATCGAGCGTCGTTGCCGGGCTCCATCCGTAGACCAATTTGTACGGAGATATCCGCGTCGTCTCCTGCACCGCCGTGTTGTATGCGAAGGTCACATACGGAAGATTGGCGTCCCAGGTCTTGTGTTCGACATCGACGTACATTGACAGCATGTCAGCGATCGTCTTGTTAAGCCGCTCGGTGAGGCAGTTGGTCTGTGGGTGGTACGCTGTCATCCGGCGGAGGTTCGTTTGGCTGTATGCCAAGATCGCTTGAGTTAGGTCGGCTGTGAATGCCGTTCCTCTGTCGGTGATAAAGACCTCCGCGGCGCCATGACGTAGGACGATATTTTCGACGAAGAACTCAGCTACCTCGGATGCACTGCCTTTTGGCAGGGGTTTTGTCTTGGCGTAGCGGGTGAGGTAGTCAGTAGCTACCACGATCCACTTGTTTCCGAAAGCCGACGTCGGGAACGGCCCTAGTAGGTGCATACCAATCTGCTGGAAAGGTCGGCAAGGTGGATCAATTGGCTGCAGAAGCCCCGCTGGCCTTGTCGGCGATGTCTTGCGTCGCTGACAGTCCCGGCATGTCCTCACGTAACGAGTGACGTTGGTTTGATGATTGATTGATTTGTGGAGTTTACCGTCCCAAAACCACCGTTTGATTATGAGAGACGCCGTAGTGGAGGGCTCCGGAAATTTTGACCACCTGGGGTTATTTAACGTGCACCCAAACCTGAGCACACGGGCCTACAACATTTCCGTCCATCGTAAATGCAGCCGCCACATCCGGGATTTGATCCCGCGACCTGCGGGTCAGCAGCCGAGTACCTTAGCCACTAGACCACCGTGGCGGAGCGAGTGACGTCGGTGGTAAGACGTGGCCAGTAGTACCTTTCTTGTATCCTCGTGAGCGTGCGAGAAACACCGAGGTGCCCTGCCGTCGGATCGTCGTGCAGAGCCTGCAGGAGTTCTGGTCGCAGAGCTGAAGGCACCACAAGGAGGTACTTAGCTCGAAGGGGTGAAAAGTTTTTCTTTTGTAGAAGACCGTTTCGTAGGAAGAATGACGCAAGTGCGCGCTTGAATACCTTCGGGACTTCGGCGGTCCTGCCTTCGAGGTATTCTATTAGGGCCTTAAGTTCCGGGTCGGCCCGCTGTCGTTCAGCGAAGTCGTCTGTAGTTAACGTTCCCAAGATGTAGTCGTTATCCGGGTCGTCGGGTAGCGGTTGGTCGACAGGCGCACGAGAGAGACAATCGGCGTCGGAGTGTTTTTTGCCAGACTTGTAAATGACAGTAATGTCATATTATTGAAGTCTCAGGCTCCATCATGCGAGGCGACCTGAAGGGTCCTTCAAGGTGGCTAGCCAACACAAGGCGTGGTGGTCGCTCACAACTTTGAAGAGCCTGCCATAGAGGTACGGGCGAAATTTCGACGTAGTACAGATGATGGCGAGGCACCTTTTCTGTTGTGGAATAATATGCTTCTGCTTTGGATAGCGATTGGCTGACGTAACTAATAACCCTTTCAAGTCCGTCAGCCCTCTGCACAAGAACGGCGCCAAGACCTACGCTGTTTGCGTCAGTATGTATTTCTGTCTCGGCAAATTTGTCGAAATGGGCAAGTAACGGAGGCGTCTAGAGGCGATGTTTAAGCTCGTGGAAAGCGGGTTCCTTTGGCGTTTCCCACTTGAATTCCACGTCGGCCTTGGTAAGGTTAGTGAGAGGATCGGCGATGCGGGCGAAGTTTTTCACGAACCGCCTATAATAGGCGCACAGGCCCAGAAATCGGCGCACAGCCTTCCTGCCAGTGGGCGGCGGGAAGTCGGCGATGGCGGCTGTTTTCCGTAGATCGGGACGAACTCCAGACTTGCTCATAACGTGCCCCAGAAACAAGAGCTCCTCATACGCAAATCTGCACTTTTCTGGCTTCATTGTGAGCCCGGACGTCTTGATGGCTTGAAGTACAGCTTCAAGGCGCCGAAGATGCCCGTCGAAACTCGAGGAAAACACGACGACGTCGTCCAAGTACACAAAGCAAGTCTGCCACCTCAATCCTGCCAGTACTGTATCCATAACGCGTTGAAAAGTTGCAGGCACTGAGCAAAGGCCGAAGGGCATCACCTTAAATTCGAAGAGGCCGTCCTGTGTTATAAACGCCGTCTTCTCTCGGTCTGATTCGTCGACTTCGATTTGCTAATAGCCAGTCTTGAGGATTGATTGATTGATTTGTGGGGTTTAACGTCCCAAAACCACCATATGATTATGAGAGACGCCGTAGTGGAGGGCTCCGGAAATTTTGACCACCTGGGGTTCTTTAACGTGCACCCAAATCTGAGTACACGGGCCTACAACATTTCCGCCTCCATCAGAAATGCAGGCGCCGCCGCCGGGAATCGAACCCGCGACCTGCGGGTGAGCAGCCGAGTACCTTAGCAACTAGACCACCGCGGCGGGGCAGCCAGTCTTGAGGTCCATTGAAGAAAAGTACTTGGCGTTATGGAGCCGATCAAGTGCGTCGTCTATTCGTGGGAGAGGATACACGTCCTTTCTTTTGATTTTGTTCAGGCGGTGATAATCGACGCAGAAACGTAGGGTCCCATCCTTTTTCTTCACTAACACCACGGGGGATGCCCATGGGCTCTTGGACGGCTGGATAATGTCATCCCGCAGCATTTCGTCAACTTGTCTCTTCATGGCCCGACATTCTCGCGTCGAAACCCTGTACAGACTCTGACGGAGTGGTCTGGCATTTTGTTCGGTTATGATGCGATGTTTCGTGATTGGGGTCTGCCGAATTTTCGATGACGACGAAAAGCAATCTTCGTATTGCAGGGGCAGGGCCTTGAGCTGTTCTTGCTTATCGTTCGGAAGTCTGGGATTGACGTCGAAAGCTATGGGAGGGGCTTGGTTCCTCTGAGCAGCTTCCGCAGAATTGGCGAGGGCGAAAGCACTGGTGGCTTCGACAATTTCTTCGATGTATGCGACTGTTGTTCCTTTGTTTACATGTTTGTACTCATTGCTGAAATTCGTGAGCATAACCGTTGCTTTGCCTCCCCGCAGCTCTGCAATTCCTCTTGCGACGCAAATATTTCAGGTGACCAACAGATGCTCAATGCCTTCCAAGTCAGGTGATTTAGGAGCGCCGACTGAAATAATGACGCTTGAGCGAGGCGGAATGGTGACTTGTTCTTCCAGCACATTCAAGGCATGGTGTCCTGACGGCGTGCGCAGCGGTAGTGCTTCTTCTGTGGATAATGTTATCGACTTTGTTTTTAGGTTGATGACAGCACCATGGAGGCATAAGAAGTCCATGCCAAGGATGACATCTCTCGAGCAACGCTTTAGGACTACGAAGTCTGTAGGATATATACGGCCGTTAATGGTGGCTCTCGCTGTGCAGATTCCTACAGGCGTTACGAGATGACCTCCAGCTGTGCGGATTTCAGGGCCTTTCCAAGCTGTCCTAACTTTTTGTAACTTCGCGGCGAACGAACCACTGACGACAGAATAGTCAGCTCCAGTATCGACGAGAGCGGTCACACTGTGGCCGTCGATAAGAACGTCGAGGTCGCTAGTTCGCCGTCTCGCATTACAGTTAGGGCGTGGCGTTGGGTCACGGCTGCGTCGGCTTGTTCCGCTGCTTCCATGTTGCGTCGTCAGGCCATCTTCGGTAAGTGAGCTTTCGCCGTCAGGACTTTGCCTGGTTGGCGTTGTGTTCGGAAAGCTCCGTCGCGTCGTCGTCGTCGGAGGAGGATCTTCGGTAGTTAGTCGCACAGCAACCGCACCTCCACCGATTGCTGCCCTTAGTTTCCCGGATACGGGCTAGGAGACCGTCCCCGCTTTGGGCCGGAGTACTGCCGGGGGTGCGGTGACATGCGGCGGCTGAGCGACGGCGAACGGGAAGGACTTCGTGGTGTCCATTGAGTTCCTGTCAGGTAGTCGGCGGTGTCACGTGGCCGTTCCCTTGGCTGCGGACGTGGTGCATCGACGGCGAAGCCACGCAGTCCCATCTGTCGGTACTGGCAACGGCGGTAATTGTGCCCGGCCTCGCCGCAGTGGTAGCACAGTGGGCGGTGGTCAGGGGTGCGCCAAACGTCGGTTTTCCTTGGTGCACTGCGCTGGCCCACTGGCGAACGGTAGGTCCTCAGTGGGGGTGGTGGCGGCGGTGGTGTCTGGCGACGGAAGTGCGACGGGGCGGCATTTCGGCGTGGATGGGGAGGAGCGTTGCGGCGCACTGCAGCGGCGTAGCTCATAGTTTCTGGCTCGGGCAGCGGTGTTTGGGGAATTCGAAGCGATTGCCGAACTTCTCCTCGCACAATATCGGCGATCAAATCCGCTTGAGGTTGCGCCGAAGGCAACAGTTTGCGCAGCTCTTCCCGCACGATCGCTCGGATCGTTTCACGCAGGTTGTCGGAGTCACTGGCTTGAGCAGCAGCGCATTCTGGAGTCAGGCGACGATTATACTGTCTGGTGCGCATGTCCAGGGTTTTTTCGATGGTGGTCACCTCGGATACAAATTCTTGGACGGTGTTTGATGGATTCCTCATTAGTCCCGCGAAGAGCTCCTGTTTGACCCCTCGCATGAGGAAACGAACTTTCTTCTCCTTGGGCATGTCTGGGTCAGCGTGACGAAATAGGTGGGTCATCTTCTCGATGAAAATTCCAACCTTTTCCTTTGGTAGCTGAACCCGCGTCTCTAGTAGAGCAGCGGCCCTGTCTTTGCGAGCGACGCTCGCGAACGTTTGCAGAAATTCGCCGCAGAAGACATCCCACGTTCGGAGCGTGGACTCCCGGTTCTCTAGCCAGGTCCTTGCGGTGTCTTCCAGGTAGAAGTACATACGACGGAGCTTTTCTTCGTTGTCCCAGTGGTTGAGGGCGGCCACACGGTCGTATGTTTCTAGCCAGGTTTCCGGGTCTTCACGCGATGACCCATGAAACGTTGGTGTTTCCCTGGGTTGATGAATGACGATCCCGGGCTGGGACGCTCCGGTTGTCATAGTCGCTGCAGTAGAGGTCATGGCCTTGGCTTTCCGCGCCTTGTTTTGTAGAAGCCCGTACTCCGGTGGGAGACCTTGCTGTCGGCGGCTTGTTCGCTGCTCTTGGTTGGCGTCGGTGTCTTCTCCGCGACGTGGGCTGGGTTCACGGCTTGATGGGGGCGTCCGGTACATGAACGAAGCAGCACCTCCACCATATGTCACGGGGTCGTGACGTGGCCGAAGACAGGAGACTTCGTGTTTGGATTTAACTGTTTGTTTGGGCGAACCTGTGCCCAGTAAACGGAAAGTCCGATTACAGCAGCAGTCTTGCACAGATAGCAGTCTCGGACTGATAGCGGTTAAAGGAGCGTCGGCCTTCGTTCAACAACCGACAAGCGGCGAAGCGCGTCGGCATTTATATTCTTGTCATCGAATTTTCTAGCGTTATCGCTGGCGGTGGCGTAGGTTCCAGAACAATCTGTACCGTTCGCACAGTGGGCGTGATCTTATCGAAATGATCTACTACACTCCGGAACCTTCTCGAAAACTGCGGGCACGGTTTGCGCTGAGAATCATGCGGTGTTTTGGGACGATAACAAAAACTTGGGAAATGAAACGTGGCAATATGATAGGTCGCTTCTTGAGTAGCACCTCTAATCATATCCTCGAGGGAGTCAAGAGGAGGAGCTTTATCTTCTTGACACCTCTTTTCCGTCAGTGACCTGAACTTTGTCCAGTCGATGCGAGTCGAAGTGTCGTAGTTCGGCGATTTTCCCAAGCCCTTGAACTTCAAATAAGTTGGTATGTGGTCGCTTCCATGAGTTTTATAGTCTGAGAACCACTTGACCTTTCCATTTAGGCTTCGTGACACAAATGTCAAGTCAAGGCAGCTGCTGTATGTTGTTCCCCGTAGAAACGTTGGGCTTCCCTCGTTTACACAAAGCAGCTGCTGCTCCAGAGCAAAGGAAATACTTGCCTTACGCGACTGTCTGTCTTCTGACTTCCCCATAGTGGGTGGTGAGCCTTGAAATCTCCGGTGATGATCCATGGTCCAGGTGTGGCTGTTAACAGTGCACGTAGTCTTTCAGGTTAAAAACGGTATACACGACAACAAAAACTACCAATATAGACAATATACACATTGAACTGGTTTTGCAACGCAAGACATAAGGAATTCTTCTTATACTGATTATATACAGCAATGTAAAACGAACGAATCAGAGAATTCTCACACTGTTTGAACACGCCCTCAGCATCACTGACTGAAATCTTATCCTAATAACGGGGGATTCAACGCACCACGCTGCTTCGAGCTCCTCTTATGTATTTCCTAAAGGTAGGCCCTGTGGTTTGACTCGCAGAAGGAGGGAGAGATGAACTCTCAGCACCAAGCCTAGCTTGCCACACGTGCTGGCACTAGCTCCCGTAAAGACACAACGGCTAATCTAACGTTCCCGAGAAACACATCAGTAGCTATCTGGAAAAACACACTAGAGCGCCTGGGCAGCGGCCACTAAATCATCGAGGTACACTTTCAACGTAGCGCTTGTAGTTCCACGGAGAAAGAGCTTAAGTTTGTAGACTGGACCCAGTTCCACAAGCCACGTGAAAACTAGCTCCAACCCATCAGTTACATAGAGGACTGAAAGCACACCTTTGAGGGGCCCCAAAAGACTTTTTTGAGTTACCATGAACTTAGTTCACTGGAAAAGAGTATTGACTCACAAAGTCAACGCCTCAAATATTTTAGGAATCCGTCCTGTAAGAACGTAGGTATAAAAATTTGTTACATGCTGCAAGCACATTATCTCTCTTATCGTCCCAAAGATAGCACCGGAAGCTAAACAGATAGAGATGGCAGGGGCAAACAAAATATGTGACCCGCACCTCACAATTTTGAGTACTTTTTCTGTTTCTTCGAATGCGTGGCATTTTCTATGTGACCGCGCGCGCACGCGTGGGCAAGTCGCGGCTTTCTGCAGCGATCTGTGTACCTACCGAGCGAGCCATGTTCAAATCAGCCAGTGACTGATAGATTAGTGATCTACGTTAGTTATTTTAGCGTCTTCCGTCATTTACCGATGGAGAGGAAAGCAATTTTCACCCGAGTTTGATAGTTTATTGTGAATTCCAGGCAGCATGCTGTGCTATAACAGTTAGCTCGCGTTTTCAGGGGAGCCTCTACTACGGATTGACAGCTTTTTCTGACTATGCTCAAAAGTGTTGCAGGGCCCCTTCAATAAAGATATTAACAACGCCATCCAAGTTGTACCTTCCGAGGCAAACGTTAAAGAGATTGAAAGCCGGGTCTTCTACTTGTTGGAGGCAGAGCAATCGCTGCAAATGAAGTGTAAGGCACAAAAGAACAACAGCAACCTCAGGAAACGCATAGCACTCTTAAAAACGAAGAGAGAGATGTATGCAACACAGGTAAGCCGACTACACTGGGACCAAACCTGCGATGCTAAAGACAGGCAGCGAAGTCTCAGTAACACAAGGCACTTTAGAATAATCCTGCTCGATCCAGAAGACAAACCTCCCACCGACAAACCATGAGCAAACTAATTTATAAGCGCAAGGGCACGGAGGAGGTGTTCCTAAGGAGGTAGAGCTCAAATACATCTCTCAGTTTCCTTCTCAGCAGCATACAGATTATACGGGCTAGGTCAACGGCACTCTAGGCGAAAAAGTTACCGACGCGGATAACCGTGCCACCCTACAAAAACTTCGCACCAAATCTGCACCAGGTCCTGACAAAATCACTAACTAGATAAGACGGGATTTGAATGATGAGTCAATCACGCTTATTAGAGACTAAATAATAACTGGTGTAACAACGTAACCTTGCCTCCGCAGTGCAAAAAGACCCAGGTGATTCTGATTCCTAAACCAGGCAAGCCACTGCATACTGACAACCTTAGGCCCATCTCCTTAGCATCTTGCATAAACAAATATTAACACGCTTTCTTGGCTAGACTAACAAATTATCTCGAAGGCAATGATTTTTCTTCCGCGCACAATGATTGGCTTCCGCAGCCATCTTTAAACACAGGATGCCAAGTTTCAGTTCAAGCATCACATCATAGACAGTACAGAACGCCCCACTTGGGATATACTTAGTCTAGATCGTAAGAAGGTTTTTCGCACTTTCACGTATAGCACCATTATAAATCAGATCAACGCTCTAAACCTGGAGCTTCGCCCGCACAAATATATAATAGCATTTTTTATGAGCAAAAGGGTAACAATCACTTTGGAAAGACTCAGATTGCCTGTATGTTAGCCTGGAAGGGTTGACGCTTCGGCAAGTTGGTGGGCATTCTTTTCAAGAATTGTTAATAACGCATAAAACGATTAGAAAAAGACGAGACAGCGGAGGCAAAGAGCGCCAAATTTCAACATTTTTTGTAATTTGAACAAGAAGCGATTTATAAAATTCAAGAATGTAGGGGCGAGATTGACAAGAATAAGAAAAGAAACAGGTGAGAATGTACATGTGCAACCAGCAATGCTGCATCATTTCACTTACTTCGAGCATATCAAATCATGGACACTAAAATCTAGCTAGGTAATCAATTTATTCTTTTCGAAGTGCAATAGTTCGTGTGGTAAAGAACTTATGACCTAGTCTATTAATTATATAGGCTTCGATAACTTCACGATTCAACTGACGCGTATGCCTTCTCTTCAGTTTGCTCTGATTCAAGCATCCTGTATATGCACTCACAGTCCCGGCAATGAATGCTGATGCCGCCTTGTACTATATTGAAGACGTTCTATGTGCCTTTAACAGTTTTTGGAATGCGTCTGTTAGTTTGATTGGTTAGGTCTGAATTCCACGATATATTTACACTTAATGAAAGAAAAGTAGCCTTGTATGTTTTTGCTCCCAGTATATTTGTTTCGATAGCTTTATTGTGGAATGCTTTTTCGAATGTGTCTGCGCAGTCCTGAACCTTGCTGATTGCCTGCAAGCCTCAAGTTCTTTTTCCTATTTTTATGTACAATCCTCCGTTCTCAAAAACTATCGGTTAAAACCATTATTTCATTTACACATGTCGATCATAAACATGTGTTAGACCTGTTCAGGAGGCCCTCTACAAACTACAGAAATCCAATCAAAGCCAACAAGTGATGTACAAAAAATAAACCAACGAAAATATTTGTTCCCAAGGTTTACGACTATCACAAGCTCTCTTTCTCTTTAAGCATTTTTGTAAAGCTAACTAAGGTTTCTTTGTGAACTGTGTGCAATGATGGACCTGCTTTTACACAGCACCACAACCTAACATCGTCATCCATCACTCATATCTTTAACGTCCCTCCCTTTTTGACAAGATTCCGCAAAAACTTTTAGACCCGCCTATAATTCTTTCCCAAAAGTAAAGCTCTAGCTCTGGCTTTTAGTCTTGCACATCCAAGCTTTAAAAAAGTTTACAAAATACCACTATTCCTCTATGTGATGGACCTAATGAAGATGTATGCCATTAACTGGGCCACGTGACTGAAGCGTTGTGAGACGAGGTGAGCCGGTTGTCGTTTTCATGAAGGTGACATTTACATTTTCTTGCCGGAATAAGGAAAACCTATGACGAAACAAATTCCTTCGCATAATTTCTCGTTTACGTATGCAAAACTGCGGTGGCAATGCGTCATTTTTGTCCCACTTTACTTAGAATAGAACATTAGGCTTTGCAAAGTAGCCAAGACGATGAACTTATTTTCTGCTGTCATCCAACCCGAGTTCAGGTAACGTAAAACTGTGAAACATATTTTTGCCCTGTTTCAAACAAACGTTATACAAGAAAAAGACAAGATGGCTTATAAAGATCAGTATATTATATTTAAAACGTTGAGGTAATGTGAACGTGGTTATCTGCAACAATGTTAGCGAAGTGTTCTTCATTGCACTGCCAAATTTAAGGTACCGTAATTAGCCTCGCCATACTCTGAAAAATGCATGTGAGTTTGACTTACTAGATTTTCCAACTTTCATGCGACGTCTACACATCTACGTGTTCTGTATGAAGGCTGTTACAGAGCATTGTGAAGTGCACACAATACTTTTCGGATAGATTTCTGTATTAAAGTGTCAACTTTGCGCCTTGCTGTAGCGATACCCGAGAAGATGCCTAAGACGAGTTACGACAATGTATATAATTATTTGCAACATTGTATTCGCGCTGCGGGTACAGAAAGAAGCCCTAACGCACCGTTAACGCCCAGCCACTTCACTACCACCAGAGAAAATACAAAAACCATTTGTATCACGTAACAATATATAACAAAAATAAGCTTATAATGCTGTGTGAGTCGTCAAAATAGATCTCAAGCTGTTATTTTCAACATGCGTGTTAAAAATGCCTTGGTACAGCTAGAGAGCGTTTAAAATATTTTTAATGCGAAGCATTTCTTAGCGAACTTTGGTGACTTTGAGCGTATCTGTGTATCTCTCTATCTATCTAGCCACTTACGTTTGGGTGCTCTCGTGGTCATCCCCTTAGCTTGGCGTGAACCAAAATTAGTATGGGAGAATAAGATGCTTTGACGAATATGATGCGCTGGTCAAGACATGAATAATGTCACAAACCCGTCGCGAACGTCGTCAAACGATTCCCGCCAGACAGTGGCACATACTCACGGGTGGGTATGTGCCGCTGGCAAGCGGGTATGTGCCACCCAGGAATGACGAGACCACACACGGGCAATTTTAACGCGTGAGCGTTAAGCAATACCCGACATCGGTAGCGTCGACCCAACGAAGGTATAGAATAATTGTCTGTGTTAAGAAAAAAATTGACAGATCCCACGTACTTGGGAATCCACGTTATGCGAAGCGTGCGTGGGAAAAATGACCATGTTGCAATTTTTTTTATTGAGTGACACGTCCTCAAATGACGCTAAATATATTATATATGTTGCACGCCCATACATATGTTGAAGAGTTGCAGGTGTTATTATAACCAGTTGTTTGATCTATGTGTGGGGTTTAACGTCCCTAAACGATTATATGATTATGAGAGACGCCCTAGTAGAGGGCTCCGGAAATTTAGACCACGTGAGGTTCTTGAACGTGCACCCAAATCTAAGCATACGGGCCTAATATAACCAGTCGTGTGCACTTGCACAACTAAGTCAACAGGAACATGTGCATTAGCAACGCCAGCGGCTGATATGAAGCGGTTATGCTCGAGAAGGCATATGCTGGCCCTGCACACTGCTTCTTAAATCAACTTCAGCGCATGGCACCTAACCCCAATTGACATTAACCCGGTGTGACAGCTGTATCAAAATAGTACATATGTAATGTTTATTAAAGTGGGTAGGCAGCACTACAACCACTATTACCGTTTTACGAAGATTCGCGTGTATTTGAAAAGTAGTTCCGAGAGCTGGCGTAGCTCTGTGGTAAAATGTTTCATTGGTACCCAGAATGCTCGGGTTTGATTCCAACAGGGACTCGTCGGGTCGACGCTACAAACGTCGGCTATTTCTTAGCACTCGCACTTTTAAATTGCCTATGTGTGTTCTCGACGTTCCTGGGTAGATACTAAGCGTTTATAACCTGTGGCACATACACGCAAACGAGTGGCATATACGCGCCCGTGGGTATGTGCCACTGTCTGGCGGGAAGTGTTTGACGACGGGCGCGACGCGATTGTGACATTATCCATGTCTTGACAAGCGTGTCGTATTCGTCAAACCATCATACCCTCTCATGCTAATTTTGGTTCACGCAACGTAAATGGGATGATCATGAGAGCACCTAAACGTAAGCGGCTCTCTCTTCTTAGTACTTGTAAATATTTTTTATTTTACCTGATTGAGGTTATGGGTAACCATAGTGGCGGTGAACAACGGCACCAAAATGAACCGTTGTTGTGATCGTAAAACAGCTTTCGCTCTAATAACAAAAAGTGTCTGCAATGTGCTCTCTTTTATAAAATTTACCGTACAGGCCTATGTACAATGTAAGAAAAGGGAGAACTGGGGTAGTTCCGCTATGGTGGCAAGTTGCGCTTACTCGTGCTCGTGCTGTACAACCTTGCTAATGATGATGATGACGAGGCATCTACCATGGCTTATGCCCACTTAGAGAGATAGGCCGAGAATCGGTTCTATAAATTGTTTACTCAAGTCAACTTATCAATGTTCTGAGCAAGCGAAGAAGGAACGTAAACTAAAAACGTGGAATGCCATCTTCAGTGCCTCTGGCTACTTTTTGCATTGCGACTGAGTACACTAATGGCACAACGAATCTGCACCTCCTATAATATATAAAAAGAGCAGGGCGTGTTAGGCTAAACGCATGATTGCAGGGTTCTTGAGCCTAAGAACCCCGCCGCCCTTTACTACAACGTCTCTAAATCATTTCTCTAAGTCACGATATGATTATCGAAACATGATATAAAACGTAACATATGTTATATCATCTTAAATCAAGATGGAAGCCGACTGATGAAAACACGTTGTGGGATAATCAGGGTGAACAGCGGAAGTTCCTCGGCGAGGCTCGCCATGATGCCCAGCCTGTCTGACGTTCTTCCGCTGTTCACCCCTATTATCCCATTGTAATACATGTAAGACGTCACATTTCTGCAACTATCATTCTATACATAGCAGAAAGAGTTTTTTAAATATCTCGCCACCCTGGAGAATACCTCCATCTAGTGGTGCATTATTCAGGATTCAAAAGGTTCAAATGAACTGGGCCTTCCGGTTTTACGGTGCTCCCCGAGGGCCATACGAATTGGCCAGTTTCGTTCATTTGTTCGAAAAAGTGTAACCCTCCTGCTAGACTCTTCTCATAGAAAGATATCATTTATTTTAATATACATGCTTCTAAAACGTTGCTCGTTGCATAACGTACATAATCTTGAAGTCAGCTCACAGTTCCGCAATCTGTGATGTAAACTTTTTACTCACCCAAGACCATGCATCATGTAGAGAGAAGGAGCAGATCCAGCGGATGAACACATACAGTAGCCAGACGAGGTTTTCAGCAGCTATGGTCCAGCATGCCATGCAAAGGCGCCAAGAAAGTGGTTCCTGTTTAAGATGTTGTTTAATGCACTGAATGAAAATAACCGGTATGATGCTTACGCACAGGTAAGCTATCGTATATTTTCATCGAAGTGTAAACAATGTACTCTAAAAAATTTGTATGATACGAAACTACTTGATTATTCAAAGACAGCGAAGAAGCTATGGTTTGGCTCTTCGCTTCTGGCATTGCCATTCTGTCTTAATTACTGATTGGTGGTTATATAGGAAAATTTGAGAGACCATCTCTCAATAAACAGTGTGCACAGGTAATATCTACCACAAATAACCCGTAACTGGCCACCAGCAGACCCTCACCGCAATTTTTCGAGCGTCCTGCCAGGGGAACTTCCACCGACCATCACTTTTGAACTTCTCTTACGCAATTTGCTGCATAGCACATGCAAACACGGGCGTCTCAGGTGAACACGATGCTTCCCCGAGCCGACTGAATGCGCGCAGCTTGTTTGAGATGACAACAATGGTTCAGCGCTCAATGATTCACGATGCATCAGGGCGCTTATGACGCAATCTTTGGTTAAATAATTTTGTGTGTGCACACTATTGTGTTTCGGTTTCTGTTCAGTATTGATGTGTACGGACGCCAGGGGCACTGCTCTGGCATTAATGTGAAAATTCATGTTCAGAAGATGCAAGCAAATCTATCGTGGCAAGTTCTGAAGAAATCAAAGCCGCCTTGAATGAAATATTCGAAGATCCTCAAGAACGAGCAGAAAGAAAGCACGATAAGAACTTTTTGCTGAAGGCAATGTCAACCTTGAAAACCGCGCTGATGGCCATGGTTTGGAATATTGTTTCGCAGCGCTTCAACGCCACCAGTGCTTAAGGCACTTCGAAGTCCCACACTGCTGTTGAATGCCACCATAAGTGTGATGAATCAATGTGTGATTATGTATCCATCCTAAAACAGAGGTGTGAGAAAATTGATAAAAAAAAGCGAAGGAAGCGTCCGACAAGGCTTCGTACAAAACAAGATCGCAAAAAAAGCGAAGCAATCTGCACGGTACGAGAGCAATGCAGGCACAAGCACGCCAGAGCCACAAGAATCTGCCACAAAATTTCGCTGCCAAACTTTCTTTGTCATAATTGACAACTTCGCACACGCTCTCACATCCCGCGTAAATGCTTACACCGAGGTCTGCTCCCAGTTTTGCCATTATCACAGACTGCAACTGTTTTTCACCAGCGCAGAGACGCCTGCGCGCTTGGGACCGCACGAAAAGGCACCGTTCTGATGCTGCTAACACATTTCCCAATGAGCTTGAACAGTTCATTTTATGTGCAAGCAACATGGATATTCTTTTGTGGCAGACGTGCTGCAACTTCTATTTAGAGAAAAGTTTGAAGGTTTTTTTTCTGATGTCAATGTTGCTCTTAGAATTTTTTATGCTTAATGGTCACAGCCGCACTAGAGAACTACCATTCAGCTAAGTGAAATTGATCAAAAACAGGCTTCGATCAAGGGTGACTGGCAGCCACCTCAGTTATTTTTAACTGCTGACCGTAGACACGTTGATTCTTAGGAGGACAAATGTTGAAGAGCTCGTCAACAAACTGTCTAAGCAAAAGGCACGAAAACAATTGTAGAAAGTTACATACCTTCTTCCTCAACCCAGATTAAATAATCAAAACAAAGAACATGTTTAAAGGCATGCACGCCCCATTTCAAGCTAGCATTTCTGTGAAAAAGATAATCAATATTTTACACTAAGCTTAAGAAGAAATATTTCGTAAAATATTGAAATATTCCGCAGTTTAACCGCAGAAAATATGTGTTCAATGAATGTGTTTCTTTCTCCTATAGCCCTTTGAAAGGGAATATTGCCTGCAAAAGTGTAACGCTAATGAATGTTTAAAAGTGAATAATTTGTGCATGAATGAAAATATGTGTACTCGTTTTTCGAGTGTTATTGAAAACTCTTTTCTAAAGTCTTACATGGATCTTTTGTGGTGTTTTACGAATAAAAAAAAGCTAGGCGCTTGGTAGAGTATGTACTGCAGGTATGTGCGAACGGCTTTTGAAAAAGGCCTACTTGTCAACTTTGACAGTGCTTGCACGCAGACAACCAAAGCGTGTGCTACCAAATCAGTGAAGCTGAAGCAGATAGAGGAAGCTATTTTTAACAAAGGTCTTCTCTGATTATTGAGGGAAGGTGTCCCGTCTTGAAGTAAGGGTAAACAGCACTATAGGTTAAGACCAATGGATAAAACACGCACGGTGCTTGGACTGCACTTCTAAGTGTCGTGTGCATTCCTTATTTCTGTCTTAACTTTTCGCGCACTTTAATATTCCTTCAGTATGATCCAACAAAGCCGCCAAGCCTTAATGCTGTCCGTATGTCTTCGCCTCTTGATATAGTTAACTATTTCAGTGATGACAATCTCTCCCCGTGATCCGCAATAAAGAAAATGCCTAGGTGATAATAAACACTCCTAAGAGGCCTAAAATGAACGCGGCTAGTGTTATTTGAAGACGATTCTGAAAAGCGTCAAGTCTCAAACATTACCAGATGAAAAAGCGGGAAAGAAAGGGGCAGGGGTGAGGGGCACCCATTATATTTTTAACCAGGCCCTCCGCACTGTCAATCCGGCCCTGCCTCCATCCAACTTCTTTATTGTACTACGACCTCAACGTAGCAGCTTTTTTTTACAACTCCTAAAGAAAACTTGCAGTACTTAAAGTTGAATAGCCCCATTGTGCAACTTCATCACAACGTTCCACTTTTGAATCAATAAAGCTATCAGAAAAATACCTTAGTAACTTGCGCTTTGCCAATGACATCACATTCCTGAGTAACTGAAGGGATGAACTTCGTGAATTCATGATTAATAGATTACACAAGGGGAGTAGAAACGCAGGTCTTAAAACTATTTTGCATAAATCTAAAGTAATGTATACAGGAAGTTACCTTATGGGGAGAGACGCTGGAAATTGAAAAGAAATAATGCTGATGATGATGAAAGCTATCTACAAGTACATAAAAATACATTTTCACTGATAAGCTATCATTCCTAATCAGGTAATCAGTATAATCTAAATAATTTATTCCAACACCTAAATTTGGCTCTTCGAAGAATAAACAGGTTGTGAGGAACTATGCAAACGACGACGAAGCAGCAAGAAACGGCAAGCCACAGCGATGGTGTTTTGTATCAAGAACAATGTTTTGTATCAAGAAGCTCGGATAGCCAGATTGCAGATTTCATATTTTAACAGTTAAAACCTATTAAAAT